>BOSO01005311.1:39652-70831 GCA_018403395.1 Gorsachius goisagi
TCGGATCATTTTAGTAGCCCTCCTCTGGCCCTGCTCCAACAGGTCCATGTCCTTATTGTGCTGAGGGCTCCAGAGCTGGACGCAGGGCTGCAGGTGAGGTCTCACTGGAGCAGAGGGGCAGAATCCCCTCCCTCGATGCTGGCCACGATTCTCTTGATGCAGCCCAGGGTACGGCTGGCCACCTGGTCTGCCAGCACACGTTGCCAGCTCATATTCAGATTTTCGTCCATCAGCACCCCCAAGTCCCTCTTGGCAGGGCTGCTCTTGATCCTTTCTTCTCCCAGCCTGTATTGATACTGGGGGTTACCCCAACCCAGGTGCAGGACCTTGCACTTGGCCTTGTTGAACCTCATGAGGTTTGCATGGGCCCACCTCTCCTGCTTGTCCTAAAACGTATGCTTGAAAGAAGCTGAACATTGCTTATGGACTGTGTAAGCTGTAAGTGAGCTAGCTTTACGCCAGCTAAGAGGAGTATTTCGGACAGCACAGGTGTTAGACATTGAACGTTAACTCAGGGAGGTTCCCAGTCCATAGCTGCCTGTGTTCCTGCAGTGCACGGTCCTAGAAGTCTGCAATACTTGTAACGTGGCCAGAAGTGTCCCAGTGTCATGGTGTGTGCTGCTGCCGTGCCCCTGGCCTGCGGTGTCAATCTGGCGGTGGTGGGAGAGGCTGTAGGTGCCTGGTTGTTCCATGCCTGAGTACTGAAGGCTTGCTAAACTGTGCTGCTGAGGTCCTGTCAGACACAAAATGCTGGTTGCCTGCTCCTGTAAATCATCAGCCAAGGGCAATAATACAGAAAAACACTTTCAGTCGCAGCCCTGTGCTGTGCTGTATCACACGAGTTTGATACCAATGCTCTGGATACGGAAAGTGGTCTCAAGTTCAAAAGAACAGGCTTAGAAGATTCTGCAGTGGCTGCTTCTACATGAAGGGGTGTAATATTTTGGTGTTTTTCTTCCCCTGTCTGTTGCAGCAGACTTAATTACTGATTGGACTGGACTTCATGAACATAAATTCCTGAGCTTGCTGAACTCCTCAGCCCCTCTGCTTTCCACCATGGACCAGGATTATGAGCGACGTCTCCTGCGCCAAATCAACATACAGAATGAAAACACAATGCCCTGCGTAAGTACAAATGGGCTATGCTAAACAGTCCTGGCCTGATTATTAAGTTGTTGTCTGTCTTGCCTGTGACTGCTTTCACTTGAGCTTTTGAAAGGCACGGGACCTCTTTGAAGCAAGCCTTAGTCTTCTGTTGGACTGTGAGCAGGTGTGAGTTCCTGAGCTCTTCCAGGAATAACCAGACAACTTCAACAAAGCTTTTGAATATAGAAACTCAATTCAGGTTGCAAAAAGGAGTTAAGATATTTTTATGTAGCTCAGTAATGCCTTGTTACCAAACGATCTCAGTAACTACATGTGGAATGTAAAAAGTTGGGGACAAACAAACCAGCCAACTGTAGGGCTTGACAAGGTAGAGCAAAAGTCCAGTAGAGACCACTAAGATGGTCGGGGGGCTGGAGCAGGAAGATGCTGAGACCTGTGTTGCTCAGCCTGGAGAAGACGAGGCTCAGGAGGGATGAAATTGTTGCTTTCAACCACCTTGTGGTTGGTTATGGAGAAAATGGAGTCAGGCTCTCTTCAGAGGTACGCAGTGGGAGGATTGGAGGCAACGAATGCAAGCTGCAACGGGGGGAATTCCAGTTAGAACTTGGGGAAAAATGTTCGCAGTGAGGCTGTCCAAACACTGCAGCTGGGAGCGTGTGGGGTCACTGTCCACGGAGATGCTAAAAACTCGACTGGATGAGGCTCTGACCTTCAATGCAACTTTGAAACTAGCCCTGTTCTGAGCTGGGGTCCTTTCCAATGTAAATTACTCTGTGAAAAAGAACGTGACTGCAGTTGAGGAATCTGCTGCTCACCCTGCAAGCGGTCTGCCCCGCTCCAGCCTTCCATGCATTTCCCTTGACAGCATCAGCTTGAGAAGGAGCAGTGAGAAAGAGGCTGTTTAATGCCTTCTTTTGACAGAAGTTCCCATGACAGCTGGACTCTGACTTGCTTATTGGTTCTGTTAAAAGGATAGACAATGCTTGGCTCTTCTGCTTGGGCATATTCAGCTTTGCCAAGACCTCATTGATGTTTTTTCAGACCCCTGCTGTGATCAACACTTGTTCTTCTATGTGTCTTTTATTCTTTAATTCAGGTGACAGAGATGAGAAGAACCCTTACGCCTTCCAATTCTCCGATGTCTTCTCCTAGTAAGCACGGTGACAGATTCATTCCTTCAAGAGCTGGGGCCAACTGGAGCATCAACTTCCACAGAATAAACGTAAGTTTTGCTCCCCTCTCCTACAGCTCAGTCTTGGAACTGAGGAAATAGTACATTTTGGTTTGGCTGGCATAATTGCTCTGCGTATCTTCTGCACTGTGGTCTTCTGCTGCCTCAGAAGAGTTCCTCTGAATGCAGAGCCCACAGGGGCAGGAGACTTCTTGGTTTGTTATTTCACCATATATCGTGAGGTTTCTGTATGGTGATAACGTGTTTCTCCCTTTCAGGAAAATGAAAAATCACCAAGTCAAAACAGAAAAGCCAAGGATGCTACATCAGACAATGGCAAAGGTGAGACCATGCCTGTAGCTTTTATTTCAAACCGATGGTGAGTTTGGGAATCGAGGGAACACTGGCACGTTCGTGCTTATGCAAAAACTGATGCTGGCGTTTTAGGAAATGCCTGCATCACAAGAGTGAATACCAGGCCACCCCAATAGGCTTCTGATGAGCGTCTGGGAAGCGAGAGGCTGTTTGTATCCCTTGATTTATTGTGCCATGGAAGCACTTTCCTGATGGATTGGAAGGAGGGGAAGCTTGCTGCTAATCTTAATGCCGAACTGGGGCCCCAGGCTTATTAAGAGGCGCTGGGAATGTACAAGTCGGGCAGACGTGATCTTGCCACTCCCTGCAGAGCTGTTTGCTGTTTCTGAGTTCTCTGCCTAAGCACCCGTTTGGGTTCACAGATGGCCTTGCTTACTCTGCCTTGCTGAAGAACGAACTCTTAGGAGCAGGGATCGAGAAAGTGCAAGACCCCCAGACAGAAGACAGGAGGCTGCAGCCGTCCACCCCGGAGAAGAAGTCTCTCTTCACTGTAAGTTGGTTACTTTGCACTAAAACCAATGGAGGTTGCACGTGTGCATTGCAGGAGTAAAGCACACGGTTCTGCCACGCTGCTCGTGCAAGTAAGTTAAGTGTTGTGGCTTGGCCACGGTGAGCTGTTGGTAACAAAAGTTGGTGGCCTGTACAGAGAACTTAAGTGTCTGCAGCAAGCTACATACTCCCTATTTCTGTACTGGCAGGGAAGCTGAGTTGGAACCAAGCTTTTTTGGACAGTGTAGTAAATGACCAAATCAAGCTGTTGGACTTCAGTGGGGATGAGGTTTTTTGTTTGGTTCTGGGGCACCTGGGAAAGGGAGGAACTGAAAACTGGAAAATCTGACTGCAGGTGTTGAGTTAGCTAGACATCGGACACCAGTGTGGCTGTGAGTGATCCCCTAGGCCTTGGGCATGCTGGGGTTCTTACTGGATGTGTTTTCTTTATGCAGTATTCGCTCAGCACAAAGCGGTCTAGTCCAGATGATGGCAATGAGGTCTCGCCGTATTCCCTGTCTCCTGTCAGCAACAAAAGGTAATACTGGTTCTCCACAGGCCATGAGAAGGGAAGGGTCAGGACAGAGGATTCAGCGAGGTTTTCTAGGACTTCTAAGGCACCCAGAATTGTTAAGTAATTGGTTTTAGAAATCTGGGGCGATAAGTAGTAGGGACAGTCAACTTCCAAGAATTTCTGCAAGTGCCCAACCTGCCTGGATACTCAATATCTCTTGGCCAGGTGTCAGTAGTTATTTTACCTCTTTGCTCCCTGGCTCCTTTATAGAAGCAGAACCGAATTCCTTCCAGTCTTACCTGCTGGAAAGAATTTTGCAGCCTCTTTGTGCATTTCCCTAGAAATGCAGGTATGCTTTAAAGAGTGGCTGCGTCTATCTGCCATCTGCTGTGGTGCGCAAGATCCTGTAGTTGTTCCTATATCTGTTTTTGTAAACAGTCAGAAGCTGCTAAGATCACCTCGAAAGCCAACTCGGAAAATCTCAAAGATTCCCTTCAAAGTGCTGGATGCCCCAGAGCTGCAGGACGACTTCTACCTGAACCTGGTGGACTGGTCTTCTCTTAACGTCCTCAGTGTTGGCCTTGGGACTTGTGTTTACCTATGGAGTGCCTGTACAAGCCAGGTAAATGATCACCAGTGCCTGGAGAGTGAAGTGGCCATTGCTGTAGGGCTTTTCCAGCCATAGCATCTTTCAGGGCCGCAGAATGTGCTGTGTGAGGGGTTCAGTGCGTGTAACGCTCTCTCCCAGACTAGGTACTGGTTTGTGAGATGGCCGACAATAAACACGTGTTCTTATTCCCTACTTTGAAGGTAACCCGGCTGTGTGACCTCTCTGTGGAAGGAGATTCTGTAACATCTGTGGGCTGGTCAGAACGGGTCGGTATAACACTGTTGACAATTAAACACTTGTAGCTTAGACACTGTCGTTGTAGCTGTACAGCTCTTCCTCACAGATTTTAACTTCTTGGCTTATTTTCCTGTATTTCCCCAAATTCCCTATGTGCATCACAAATATGTTTTCCTGTCTGCGCTATTTTTCTCTGCTAAATGAGAGGGTACAGAGAGCAACCTCTTGCACCTCGAGGTTCTCAAGGCATTTGTGAAGAGGCGTGGGAGGGAGAAAGAGCCAGTTCACTTCTCCAGCTCTTGGCAATGAAATGTTACAATAAATAAATTCCAGGGAAAAGATGGAAGGACTCTGGATGCTTTCCATCTTGTAGGATTGATCTCAAGTCTTTTCCTGAGCTTCTAGCTCTTGTTTTACGTCTGTCTGTACTTACGGGCTTTACTGATCACAGGTTTCTGTTCATCTAGGGGAACTTGGTAGCTGTTGGCACTCACAAAGGCTTTGTGCAGATCTGGGATGCAGCTGCAGGAAAAAAGCTCTCTATGCTGGAGGGGCACACAGCCAGAGTTGGTAAGGAGGTGGGAGGCAGAGGTGTTGCATGTTTTGTTAAGTCATGATTGAGCTTTTTCCTTGTAAGCGAGGGATTTGCTTGAAATAGCAGAACTCAAAAAGCACCAGAATCGGTATTTATCCCCTGCTGTGTCTTGAGCAGCCTTCAAAATATTATCATCCAGCAATTGTGGTGTTCTGATCTTGGGTGTGGTGGTGTTTGGGTATTGCAGCAGGTGTTTCCTCCATGTCTGAAGCATTTTAGGTTTGGTTACAACATCTTTTTTCACTGCCACCGGCTTCCGGTGTCAGCCCTGCAGGCAGGCTGCTTCACACTGAGATTTCCAGTTCCCTTATTCTGTGGGGACTGGGTTTTTTTGCTCAGAGGTGTTTTGAATCTGAGCGCTGGGGTGAGATTTGGGAAGTCGAGGCACCTTCTGAGCTCTGTTTCTGTGTTTTACTGCACTGTGACATGAGATTAGCGATACCCTTAGTGAGTTCGTGCAGGATAATCATTCTTTGGACGCTATTCTAGGGCTTTAGAGAGTGGATATAAGGGAGGTCCATAAGCACTGATTTTTTTTTAATTATTATTATTTTTTTTAATACTTTGGCAACTGTGGTGGCTGTGTTCTCCCTACCTGCTCCTGCAGGACTCCCACAACCTACTCGTATGCTCTGCCTGTGTTACAGGTGCCTTGGCATGGAATGCAGACCAGCTGTCCTCTGGTAGTCGAGACAGGATGATCCTTCAGAGGGACATCCGCACCCCACCCCTGCAGTCTGAGCGGCGGCTCCAGGGCCACAGGCAGGAGGTCTGTGGGCTCAAATGGTCTACGGACCATCAGCTCCTGGCCTCCGGAGGAAATGATAATAAGGTATCGTACTTCCAAGGAGTCCTGCGGGGCTCAGGGTCCCTAGGTCTTCACCCAGAAATGTCAGACCTCCTTTCTTTAAGGATATTCAGCCTCTCTGAAAGGGGCTTTTTGTTTCAGTTGTTGGACTCTGTCCAAATATAAATCATGCTAAGCTTCCACTCGGTCTCCTCTCTCTAATAAAATTAAGAAGGCAAATTAAATTTTGCTTCTGTATTTGGCTAATTAAATCTGTAGCTTCACTCGGGGGCTTGAGTTCCACAAAGCTACTGCTAAGCTATACCTCCTGACTTTGTTTAGGTAGCATATAGTCAAGTTTGCTGCAATAATGTTTACGTATGCAGATGGAAACTGAGTTTAGAGCTATAGAAGTTCTAATACCTGTAACGCAGGCTTGTAGTTCACTGAGCACCATATGGAGGAAGCATCTGTTATGGAGAAGCAGTGTTCAGAGCCCTTTGGAGTGGGTTGCTAGGTAGTGAATTTGCCCAGTGTCTGTGTGACAGCGTGGTTGTACTGAGTTCTCCTGCTTGGAATAACTTCTAATGAACCTGAGCGTATTTCTAAGTGTGTTCTGGAATAATACAGCCATAAAGATGGAAAAGAAGGGTTTGAGTTCACGTTCAGTGACGCTGTGCCTTTGGCTTCATAAGCTTAACTTAAGGCCTGTTGGCTCCTGGTGGTAGAATGGCTCCTCACGGAGTGCGGTGGCAGGGTGGGACTGGCCTCAGGACCGCAAGTGCAGAACGGAGACGCACGTGCTTGGGCAGAGCTGTGGGAAATCCTCTTGTTGCCCAACTGCCCTCATCCGTCCCAGTGCAACGTTGTGGCTTGTGGGTGTTGCAGACGCATGGCGCAAGTTTGATCATGTCTCTCTGCCCTGCCAGCTCCTTGTCTGGAATCACTCCAGCCTGAGTCCTGTCCAACAATACACAGAGCACCTTGCGGCAGTAAAAGCTATCGCCTGGTCTCCACACCAGCACGGACTCCTCGCCTCCGGCGGAGGGACGGCTGACCGCTGCATACGCTTCTGGAACACGCTCACCGGGCAGCCTTTGCAGTGCATCGACACAGGGTCACAAGTGTGCAACCTGGCCTGGTCGAAACATGCCAACGAGCTAGTAAGTTCCTCCCCGTGCCACCCTGCCGCTGAGCTGCCCTGTGTTCGGCAGTGTGACATGTTTCCCTCTCCCCTTCCAGGTGAGTACCCACGGATACTCGCAGAACCAGATCCTCGTCTGGAAATACCCCTCGTTAACTCAAGTAGCAAAGCTAACAGGGCACTCGTACCGAGTCCTATATCTGGTAAGCCATGTCTCCGGAAACTTCTGCGGCTGCTTATTTGGCTGCACATGTGTCAAGCTGAGACCCAGAGCCGCGGTGCCAGTGGCACTGTACGCTGCCTGCAGTCTGGGTGGAGATCTGAATGCTGCCCTACAGGTGATGAAAAACGCTCTGTATCTGGTTTCCTTGTCTGCAAGGGATGCTTTGATTTGCTGCTATGGAAATGTGAGGCTTTATTAATGAACAGCAAAGCCTGCCAAAACTCTTCCGAGGAAGCACAAGCATCTCTCCTTGTTCCCTTAAGACTTGTATGCTTTTTCACTGGTGGCTGCCAGCAGGGGAAGAATCTGATGCTTTCAGTCCTCCTAATTTGTCGTTAAAATGCTTGGTGCAGTTAATCCACATTGATCTCGTACCTGCTTTGTTATGGTTACATAGGGCTTTCAGCAGACTCACAACAGATAAATACACTGATCCTGGTTTGTGAGGTAGATTCTCATGTAGGTGACTGACGGAGCTAGCAAGTGCCAGTCGTGTCATGCCTCCTGCCCTAACATGTATTTATAATCTGGGGAGGAATAGCCTCACTTATAAATGGCTTGGACTTCTTAACACAAGGATCCCTTTATATGAGAATTCCACCCATGTGTTCCATAGCTGTGTAAGTAAGATGCAAGCGCCCGAGCTGGCACCTCCTGACGCTGAATAAGGCATGTGAAAGCAGAGGTGGTTGCTTGGCTTCTTGCCACCAGCCAAGTAGGAAGGAGAATTAAATATCTCTTGTGCGTTCCAATGAAGATTTGTTCAACCTCAAGAATGTAACAGATGCTAAAGGTTGCTCTTTCTTGGCTTTAGGCAATGTCCCCCGATGGGGAGGCTATAGTTACAGGAGCTGGAGACGAAACCTTGCGCTTCTGGAACGTCTTCAGTAAAACTCGCTCGACAAAGGTAAGGAGGTGTTGTGTGGATGGCTGCAGCTGTGTCCCACAGGAGGCTCAGCCTCTGGGGTGAATTCAGTCCAAGTTTGCTCTGTTCTGCTGCCTTGCCTCTGATCTCCTCACCATATCCAGCAGATGGAGGGCTGGGGGTGGTAGGGGATTAAACTTTGCTGAGAGACAAAGGGATTTGTAGTCATCAGATAAAACAAAAAGTTGCCTCTGTGTGCCCAAGGCAGCCTGACCAGGTCCTCTGGGCTGCTACTGGGTCCTCCGGGCTGTTGAACATGGGGAGCTCACCCTGAGCCCATCTTCCCTGCGAGCGTGCTGCTATGAACTGACTGGCTCCTTGGCGGTGATTATCCCCTAGCTCCTTATGAAACTGCTTAAAAAGGCGGCTTGGATGGCAGCGGGATTGTGGATGCTGCTGCTGACAACTCGCTGTCACCAAGAGCGGGTTGTGCCAGATGCTCCAAAAGCTTTGCCGAAAGTGCAGGGAGTAAGGCTGCTGCCTGACAGCGGGGTACTTAGCACCTGCTTTGTCTTTTCTTGTCAGGAGTCCGTATCTGTTCTCAACCTGTTCACCAGGATACGATAAACCCCTGTCCTGCAGCCCAGGAGACAACAGCCTGCCATACCAGGATCAAACCTCTACCTTGGTGTGCATGGAACCCCAAACGATCAGCCCGAAGGGGAGGGAGCGCCGGTGGGACTGGAGGATGGACCCAACAGATGCTAATTAAATACGTGCTTGTGAACCACGCTGGGCAGTATTTGGGATGGGCTCGGGGAGGGGAGGGAACTGCTGAAGATTTACAGATTCATCCTTCATGGAGGGGAACGGGTACAAGAGAAATGTTAAACCAGCGTCCTCCAACCCTCGTGCCGTGTACTGGAGAAAATGAGCATGACCTGGACCCTTGAGACCGGACCAAGGCCATCCCAGCTGCTGCGCTGTTCCTCTTGGGAGAGGCGAGAGTATCCCTGCCTCGGTGGGAGCAGGTTTAACGTGCTGCTCTGCGTCCCCCTGTCCCCCAGGGGGCAGCTTTGGAGGTAGGAGCCAGCTGGACTTGTTCAGTACAACTGGTGCAAGGGGGGCCGAACTCCTGGCCGGGCCTTGGCCTCTCTGCTTACCTGTGGGCGTTGTTTGTAGCCTGGCATCCCTGTTCATGAAGAAACTGGAGAGCTGCTTATTTTTATTTTTATTCCCCCCCCAGATCGGTACTGTAGTGCTTCGTACGATCGTTCCTGTCAGGCAGCTTGATTTTTGGGATGCGTGACAGCTGCCTTCAAACAAATACAATTCGGGGCTCTAAACTTTGGAGGACACATGAAGAGCCTCCACCTCCAAGGGAGCACATTTGGAACGTTCTGAAATTGCCATTGCATGTTCTGGGCTGATCCTTTTAGTTAACAGAGAGGAAAAACAATGGCTTAAAAAAAAAAATTTCAGACCAACCACCGTGCGCGTGGATCTTCCTGGGGTGCCCTCTGTGGCAGGCTGGTTGCTCTGGAGTCTTCCTGAGGACAAAAGCAGTTGAGATGAGTTTGAGAAACAAAGCAGCTCGGGCAGATCTGTGTTTCGGAGGGACCGTGGCCTCTCCTGGCTGGAAGGGGAGAATCGCCATGTCTGGGCCGGGGGGGGGCGGTGTTTTCTAAAGCAAGGAAGAAGTGTTGCTTTTTTTTTATCTCCAAGTCAAAGCCAGGGACCTGTTGTTGGGGTTATTTTGTTTGTTTGGGTTTATTTGTTTGGTTGTTGTTTTTTTTTTTTAAGTTGTATGAGAAGAGAGTGTCTGCTTGTGTGATGAGTGCTGTGGGGTGTGACGCAAAGCCGTTGTCTGTGTGTGTTGCTTTTAATTTAAAGAGAAGCAGTTGCGCTTGCAGCAGCCCATTCCTGTGTACCTGTGCCAACGCTCTCCCGCCGCACACCTGGCGATGCGGGCGCTGTCCCTGTTCCCCTTTGGATTTTCCTGGCTGTGTATATAGACCTTGACCTTGACCTGTTCTCTGTAGCGTGCGTAGGTAATGCTCTCCCCTCAACGCCTCTTTTTTTTTTTTCTTTTTCTTTTTTTCTTCTTCTTTCCTCCTTTCCCTGAAACCAGGCTGTAGGGCTGGCGGTGGGAATGGGGTTGTCTCCCCCCAGTGCCACTGGTACCCATGGGGTGAGCTGCCGTGGTATAGGAAGGCTGGTACGGAGGAGGGCAGCAAGTGCCGTCCCATTCACTGCCGCCTTGACCACGTGTGCCCTTACACCAGTGCCTGGATCAGGCCCTTGGTGCTGCCTCCGCCTGTGGCGGGCGCTTGGAGGCTCTCGTGGGGCCGGGAGCTCGCTGCTCCATAGGCGGGCAGCACTGAGTCCCCAAAGCCCACTCTGGCAGCCACGTCGTCGTCTTACAGCCTCACTTGCCTCCGAAATGTAATTTCAACATCACTTCTGACATGCAGTTTCAACATGACAACTTCATTGTGGTTTTTGCTTCGGGAGCACCAGGCTTGGTCTAAAAATTGTCCGATGGCCCCCAGCCTCCCTCCTGTTCACTGGCACTGCCACACTCGATCACGGGAAGGACCCCTGTGAGGCACAGAGGAGCTGTTGAAGCGAAGTCTGGTCCCACAGTGGCAGGCAGGTTTGGAGCAGAAGGCTGCCTGTGGCAGGATGGGGTCTGTCACAGGTGTCTGTCCTGCATGGGTTTGCCTGCTCAGGCAGTGGAGCCCAGGGCCGGGGGGGTTACACCACCATTGAGGCGGTTGGTAGCTGCTGCTCTGGGCTTCCTTGTCTGTTGTGGCTTTGCTGCTGCCCAAACCCCGACCTGCAGGCCCCTGGGCGATGCTGCTTTCTCCTCCAGGAAGAAAAAAGGGGGTTGGGTTGGGGGCACAGGCGAGGTCTCAGCTGGGGGGGGCTGCAGGCTGGTTTGTGCCTGTTCTAGGAGGGAGCTGGGCAGCTGGAGTGCCAGAGGAGTCCTGGATGCTGGGGGTGCTGGGCAGCGCTTCAGCACAGGCAGCCTGTGCTGCATCGCAGCTCTGTGCTCCCCACTGCGCCCTGGGATGCCAGGGAGAGGGGAGCCCCCCCATCCCCGCGTTGTGCTCCTCTCTTGCTGGGGACTTTCACACATCACATCTTGCTTTTCTCACTTCGGAGCTGCCTTGGGAGCAGGTTGGCTCATCGTGACCTCGCTCATCGTGCTTGGCAGGGAGGGCTGGTGCCTTCCAAGCCATGGCTGGTCTGCGGCTGAGCGTGTTGGCTAACGAGTGCGGTGAGAACAAGCCCTTTAGATTGACGTAGCTGTTAAAGCATGGCACAAACTTCTCCTGCCCTGCTCGCAGCCACCAAGGAGCAGCGGAGCTCCCAGCCGGGCACGTTGCCGGTGGGTGCGTCTCGGCTCACGTAGGCGAGCGGTGCGTCACTGATGGCTGGCTGGAGCGCGCTGCGCCGCGTTACCTGGGGAGAAGGGCAAAGCTACCGTCAGCTCGTGCTTTGGGCCCCTGATCTGTAAGCACCAGTCTGCAGGGGTGGGTTGAGCTAAGGGTCCTGCCAGCACTTGCGTGATACGGTCTGTGACCTTGTGGTGGTGTTGTATATAAGGCATCATATGGTGGGGGGAAAAAAAAAATTCTAGAGAACGTTGTACCTTTTCCATGTAAAGCAATCTGACTGGCATTAAACAAGTTGTGAATTTACGTCTCTTGGACTTGGTGGCTCCACTTTGCTTTGCTGCGGCGAGGTGAGGGGCGCAGCGGGGCCCTGGGCCCGCTGGAGCTGCCTCCCCCTGGCGCTGGAGGAACCAGCATTCTTGGTGCAGGTCTTGCCTGGGGTTTATTGCTCCTGCCTGCCCGCTCCTGTTTGCTTTCCTGCTGCTGGCAAAGCAGGGAGGTGCAGCCCTAGCCCGCCCTGCCCTGCCCCGGGTCCCCTCTGTGGGGCGGGAAGGGACCAAAGGTGCCCTTACCCTGGCGCAGCCCCCAGGGTCTCTCCCCCTGGGTGGGGCGCAGCAGCTGGGTGCCAGTTCCCCCACAGTTGGCTCTGGGGCAGCTGCAGCGAGGCTGGGGGCAGCACCAGGTGTGGGGCTGTGGGGGGCACAGGCCCTGGGTGGAGAGGGACGCCCTGCACAGGCAGGGCCCTCACCTGGAAGAGCAGAAACCCCTGCCCCGGAGCCGCAGCCCTGAGCTGTGCCTCGGTTTCCCTGGGGGAAGGCGAGGGGAACCCCTCTCCAGACCCTTTAAGGACACACTGCAAGTGGGGTGAAGTCCCCTACCCCCCAGTGCTTGTCCCCTGCCCTGCTTGAGCCCTGGGGTGCTACTGGGGGGGCACACAAAGCCCTGGCAGCTCCTCTCCCACCATACAAGCCCCCCCCCCCGGAGCTGAGCAGCAGGGCCAAGGAGGCAGGGGACCCCGGTGCACCCTCGCTGCTGGCCCTGGGCCCACACTGTCCGAGGGAAGCAGGACCCCCTGCCCCCAGGTATGGAGCTGAGCTGGGGGCTGTCAGGGCAGGTAGGGGACAGGGAACTTACAGTGCCTCAGTTTCCCCACCTTTGGGGGTAGGGGGAAGCCCCAGGGCCCCTTAACCAGACGAGGCTGGGGTTGAGCTCAGGGGCTTTGGGCTGGGGGGACCCTGCTGTGCCCCTCCCCAGCTCAGGCCCAGCACCTGCAGGCAGTGGCCTGGTGGGACCCCACTGTCCCTATACCCCCTGGGGACCCTTCCTCTGGCAGGGGAGACCCCTCCTGGCTGACAGCAGGGCCCTGGGGCCCCCAGCTGCCCCCCCACCATCACCTGCAACCTGAGCCCCTGGGTGCTGGGAGGCAGCTCAGGGACGGTCCCTGTGCTCTCCTCCTGCCACCATCACCCCTGGGCCATCAGCACCTGGAGCCTTCCCCACCTGCCAGTACCAGCCACTGGTCCCGCTGCCCTCCCAGCCCCTTCCTGGGGAGCAGAAAGGCGGTGGGGGTGGCAGGGGATGCTTGTCCCGTGGCACCTGGCCTGGGTGCTGCTGGGTACTGACCACCACCACCCCCCAAATTCTGCCTGGGGCTGGGGGGCTCACCAGCCCCCCTCCACTTGTCCCAAAGAATAAGGCCACCACCTGTCCTTGGGGAAGGGGCAACACGGGGCCCGCCCAGAGGGGGTTACATCTTTATTAATAAAATAGCCCATCCCTTTGTCCCTGCCTTGCCTGGCACCAGGCCCCCTGCTGACGCCACCTCCCTGGGCTGGGGGGAACTGGGTGCCTGACCCCAGCCCACCCTCCCCTGCGCTTCTCTTTGCCCCCTGGGAGCTGCCTGAGCTCCTCCTGCTGCTGCTCAGGGTGGGGAGACACAGGGGGAGCGAGATGGAGCCCCACAACCTGTGTGGGCTCCCCAGGTGTATTGGGGGGACTGGAAGGTGCTTGGTGATGGAGCCCCAGCGGTGCCGTGAGATGGGGAGGAAGGGCTGGGGGCAGCCCCTGAGCCTGCCCTCCCCCCAGCTGTGGCCGAGGCTGGTGCCCCCTGACGGCTGGGTCCTTGTTGGCCTCATGTCCTCTTGTACCTGGGGACGGAGGGAGGGTGAGTGGGGGTCCCTGCTGTGCTGGGGCCGGAGGGGCCCCCACCCCCTGCCACTCACTGGTGCGACAGGTTGAGGTCTGGCCAAGCCCCCATGGCTGCCAGCTGCTGCTCCAGCTCCACGATGCGCAGACCGATGTACCCCAAGGACAGCAGCAGGGCCACCATCCTGGGGGACAGGCCAGCGTCAGGCACAGGGGTCGCAGCCAGGCGGGGGCACGGGGCAGGAACAGTGCCATGGCTGGGCCCCGTGCACTCGCCAGGCCAGCGGGGGAGCCCTGGGCTGCCAGTGCCACACTGTGCCAGTGCCAGGGTGCAGTGGGGACGGGGACCTGGGGGGAGTCCCAAGGTGCATGAGTGGGGGCCAGGGACTCACAGCAGCAGGTAGATGAGGATGATGGTGCTGAGGGGGTTCAGCTGCATGGTGGTCTGGCCCCAGAGTGTGGTGTGGGGTCCCCCTGCCAGGATGAGGCAATGTCAGTGCCAGGGACCAGCCCTGGGGTCAAGCCCCAGCAGCGCCCCCCTCCCCAGGGCCCCTGACCCACCCCAGAGGCTGCGTGGCTTTGCCAAGGGCACCCGCTCACTGCTGCTCAGAGCCAGCGCTGCCGCCTCTGCATCCTCCTCCTCCACCTGCCTTGGCATTGGGCTCGGCCTATCTGCATGCAACCAGGAGACGACTGATGATTGCAGTGTCCCAGGACCAGGGAGGGGACCAGGGGGTCCTGGAGGCAACAGCGGGTTGCACTGGGCCACAAGGAGTTGATCCTGTGCTCCCCAGTGCCATGGGAGATGCTGTTTAGGTGGCCCAGGGCTGCGCGGTCCCTCCTGGACTGTGTGTGGCGGGAGGGGGGGGCAGAGCCGAGAGCTCTCAGCGGGGCAGAACCGCGGGTGAGGACACGGGTGCTTGCACAAGCAGGTCTGCAAGCGTGCGAGGGGGGCGCAGGGCAGCCACTCACCCGGCGGCTCCTGCCGGCTGTCAGGCTCCGGGGGACTCTGCTCCAGGTCTGACTGGCTCGAGGTCTGAGAAAGGACAAGCATGGAGACACGGTGGGACCCGATGGGATGCATGCCAGCCCCGAGGAGGGAGCCTGAAGAGTCCTGGGATCTGCGCTGCCCCGGGCTGGGCCTTTTCAACTCCACGTTTCCCCCTGAAATTCTTCCCAGGGGGCAGGCGCCCACTCGGCATCGGCTCCTGCCACCGCATCCATCCCTGTCCCAGCCCAGGGGGTGGGGGCTGCGCCTCCCTCTGCCAAAATCCTCCTGCCAACCATTTCCCAGCCTTACCAGAGGCTTCCTAAGGATTTCCTTGTTGCTCAGGGAGGCCAGAGGGCTCCAGCCATTGTCCTGGAAAAGGAGAGGTGAAGGGGTGCGTCGGGGGGGTGCTGGCCACCCCATGGCCCTGCAGTGGTGGGGACAGAGCCCCCACGTGCCCGGCCCCAGTCCGGCGCAGCGCATACCTGCGGGTGTTTGCAGACCGACCTCAGGAGCTGGTACGTGGCCTCTCGCCGGCGCAGTGACACGAAGAGGAACTGCGGGGGCGGGGGGCGGGAAAAGGGTTTGCACCAGAGCTGCTCCCTTGGTCACAGCCCAGAGCCTGCTGGCCACTGGGACACAGGACAACCCCAAATAGCCCTGGGCTGAGCCGCCCCCAGCACCGTCCCTGTCCCCGCTCTCACCTTCTCCCCCTTGGTCGTGTTGATGCTGAGCGCATTGGGCACCAGGAGCGCTGTGTTGGTCTTCTTGAGAGCCGAGATGGAGGCGACAGGGACCACCACCTGCACCGGGGGGGCCAGGCAGGGTCACCGTGGCCCTGGCTGCTGCCTGTGCCCCCTCCCCTGAGCCACTGCCCCCGCGTCCATCCCCAGCCCACCTTGATGTCCTTGAGCAGGAGGCTGGAGTGAAAGCAGACATGGCAGGAGGAGATGTAGAGGCGGCCGTGGTAAGGCACTTCCCTCTGCCAGGCGCAGGAGAAGCAGGCCAGCAGCGCTTCCCGCTCGGCGAGCTCCCCGAAGGCTTTGCGGTAGCCAGCGGCACGCTTGCTCAGCTGTGGGGGAGGCCGGGGTGCAGGCCTGGCATGGCACGGTGCTGGGGGCAGAGCCCTGGCACCACAGGCACCCACCGCCCCCCCCCTCCGTCACCACCGCTGCCACAAAACCAGGCTGGGCCCTCCCTTGGCACCCGCCCTGCAGAGAGCATCCCTCTGGGACCGCGGCGCTGGGGCTGGGGTCCCTCTGGAGGCCCCGGTGCCCTGAGGCTCACCGACAGGGATGGGTGTCCCTTCCTGCTCGCTGCCGCCTGCTCTGTCTCCTGGCAGAAGGAGGGGTCGCAGGTTTTGGATCTGGCAGGAAGCAGCAGGCAGGGGTGAGCCTGGCCATGCACATGCGTGGACATCGCGACCCCCACCCGGGCAAGCACCCAGGGGGCACAACCGTGCCGGACTGGTGGGAGGCGAGGGCTGGGGCACGGGGACGTGTCCCCGGTGAGGTGCAGCACCCACCTGGTGAGCACGGGGTGCCCTGGCCGAGTACCCGCACTGCCCCTCTCCTCCAGGCTCTGCCACCGCTTCTCCTCCAGCAGCCCCCTTCCGCTCCTCCTCGGCTTCCCCGACATGGAGGACGAGTCCCACGCAGCTGGGGACAAGGGGCAAGTTCTGGGGGACGGTCCCCAGGCTGCCCGTCCCTGCGGCACGGCACGTCCCTCCCCGGGGGGGGGGGTGTGACACACGGGGACAGGGCTCGGCTCTGCCGGGCCCCAGAGCCACGGTGGCCGCGATCCCCGACGGTGCGCAGGGGTCCCCGGCTCAGCAGCCGCCCCGCTGCCCCCAGCGGCTCTCGGGGCTGGCGTGGGGTACGCGACCCCCGCCCCCAGCATGGCCGCAGGGCAGGCGGCGGGGCTGGCGGCACCGGGCCCTGCCCCGCCGTGACTCAGTTTCCCCGCACCGCAGCCCTGCCGCGGGCAGCGGGGCAGCCGTTACCCCCGCTCGGTGCCCGGAGGAAGCGGCGCGGGCTCCGCCGCCAGCAGCCCCGGGAAAGCCGCACCCCGCCCTCACCGCTCCCGGCGCACCGGCCCCGCGCCCGGAGCTGCCAGACCCCGACCCGCCAGCGCGGACGGCGCGGACCGGGGCAGCCCCCCGAGCCCCCGGCAGCGGCGGGCAGGGCCGGGGATGGCGGCCCCTGGGTCCCGCCCGGTGCTCGGCGCGAGGGTGCGCGGCCGGGCCGGCCCCGCTGGCGGATCCGCAGGCGGGAGCAGAGCCGTCCCCCGCCGGGGAGTGCCCCCCCCGCCCACGCCGTACCTGGCGGCGGACGCGGCCCAGCCTCGCCCCCTCCCGCCCGGCCTCGCTCCTGTCCGGCTCCCGCTCCCGGTCTCTCCGAAGTCGGCCCGCGGCTGCCGCCTCCTCCTCCTCCTCCGGCTGGCGAGGAAGGGCGGGCGGGCGGGGCCGGGAGCGGCCGCGGCGGGTCTGCAGGGAGGCGTCGGGGCGGCCGCCAGCCCGGGGCCGGCTGGGGGGGGATCCCGAGCCGTCAGCCCCGGCACCCGGGGGCTGCCACGGGGCTTAGCAGGCCCCGCCGCCGCGGCCAGGGCACGGCCGCACCCCGGCTGCCGGTGGGACGCGGGGCGCCGCCCCGCCACCAGGCCCGCAGGGCGGGGGCGCTCCCGCACGGGGGATGCGCAGGGGGCACCTCCGCGACCACAGCCCGGGGGGGGGGGGGGGGCGCTTCAGCTGCCCCCCAAAACCATGTGCACGTCCCCCCCCCCCCGCAGCAGCGCCCCCCGCAATGCCCCGGGCACCCGCGGCATCTTCCGCCTCGCAGCAGCGGCTGCCCCGCGCCCCGTCCACTCCCCAGGCAGCCCCGCGGGGGAAGCTTTGGGCTCCGGGCCCCCGGGGGGCTCAGCTGCGGGGCGGGGGGTACCCCCAGCGGGGGGGTGAGGGCTGAGACGAGGCAGGGGACGAGCCCCGCCCCCGCGGATCCAGCCCCGCCCCCGCTAACCCCTCCCCTGTCCCCCCGCCCCTGCCTGGCAGCCCTGGCCCCGCCCCTCACAGTCCCGCGCCTGCGCAGTCACGCCCACGTGCCTGGCACGCGGAGGCCCAGCCCGCGTGCGCCCCTCACCCACGCGCGTCGTGCACACCCCCCGCGTGCACACGCCCCACCCGCGGGGGCCCAGGGCCCGGGCCCAGCACGGCGCCGGGTGGGGGGTGTGGGGCTCAGGGCGGCCCCGGGACCCCCGGCGAGGCGGGGCCGACTGGCGCCCCTGGGGCCGGCGCTGTGCCCGGCCCACGCGCCCCGCAGCACAGCACGGGCAGGGCCCCGGGCGGGCAGGGCGCTCCCAGGGCCGCGCTGGGCTCCGCGGCGCCCGGCTCCTCGCCTGCCCCGAGCGAGCGAGCGGCAACCGGCAGCTCAGGCGGCCGCGGCCCCAGCCCGACGCGCTCCCGCCGGCCGGGAAGCGGGCACCGGGAGCCTCCGAGCCGCCCCGGGACGGCAGCGAGGGCGCACGGGGAGCACGGGGCAGGCGAGGCACCGCCCCGGTCCGAACCTGGCCTTAGCCCCGGGCTCCCTTCAGCAGGGGCGGGGGGGCCCGGTCGGAACATTCGGTGCCGGGATCGGCGGGGACCCGGACGGCGCCCATCGGTCGGGCAGCGCTGGGGCGGCAGCGAGCGGGGCGGGGCCAGGCCTAGGGCGGGGGAGCGGGCGCAGCCTCGGCAGCGCTGCCAGCGCGGCTACCAGCGGGGCCGGCCCCGCTGAGGGCAGGAGAGCGCCCATTGGCTGCCGTGTCCAGGGAGGCGGGGCAGCCGCACACGAACCTATCGCTGTGCTCCAGCACTGCTGCGTAGCAGCCATTTTGTTTGCGGGCGCAGCCGCCATCCTTGTTGAGGGCGGCCATCTTGAGGGCTGCGCTCCCTCCGCCCGACCCCCCCCCCCCTTCGCCCGCCCTCTCCGGGGAGGAATAACGGGGGAAGCACCCGTGGGTCAAACCGCAAGCGCCCGTGTGCGCGCCCCAAATGCCCTACTCTGCCCACCGTCCCTGCAATGGGGGTCCCCACCACCAGGCACAGAGCCCCGGCCCTGAGGGCTCTGCCCGAGCGGGAAGGGGCCCAGGGAAGACTCCAAGGGCAGTCGTCCATGGTTAGAGGTGCTTTGTTGTTTTTTTGTTTTTCTCTCCTTTTTCTCCTCCCTTAAAAAGTGCCGTTTGTACATACTGACCTTACAAAAGCAGGTTAAAACCGAGGGCCGGGCGCCCGTCCCCCGTGCTGGGGCAGACCCCGCAGCCCAGCCCAGGGCCTTCTAGTGTTACGCGTGTGCAAGCACAGGGTGACATCCTTCACGGGTCCCCAGGCCAGGCACGGGGGGGGTGGGGAACACAAGTCCAGTGCAAGGTGACAGGGAGACAGGGCAGGGGCCAACCCCCCGGCACCCAGCGCCCCCGTCCCAGCGCCATCCCCTGCCGAGGGGGGGTCCCTCCAGGCAGAGCTCAGCAGTGTGGCCATCACGGTGGCCGAGGACATGGGCCCTGCTCAGTTCACAGTGCCGCCCTGGATCCTTCCTTCCATGCTCTCCGTCGCACCGTAGGGGGTCCCCGCTCCGCTCAGCCCCTGCAGGCAGACGGCATCTGCGGGGATGGGAGGGAAGGTCAGGTTAGGAGCCATTGCAGCTGTTGAGTGACCCACTATGTGCTGGCCCGGACCTTCCGGACTCTCCTGCCACTGGCACGAGGGGCCCGAGCACATCCCCAAGGCAGCACAGGGGGGTCCATCCTCTCCCCAGAGCAAGAAGCAGGCACCCAGCTGGGCAGAGAGGCAACTGCTGAGCTGGCACCAAGCACCGGTGGCTGGGTCCCCGGCCTGGCAAGGAGCACCCCTATCCCCAACCCCTGCCCCCACATTTGGCTACCAGCACGCGGAGCGGCCCCCGCCACCCCTCGGCGACCCACGGGGTGCCAGGGTCAGGCAGGGGTGGATCCTCCAGGAGGACACAGCAAGCAGGCGCAGCCCCCAGCTCCGGGGCCAGGAGTGGCAGAAGCGGGATGGTGGCCCTGCCTCGTGTGCCTACCATGAGGGTCCCCCCCGCGGGCAGAGCCGCGAGCGTCCCTGCAGCCAGCCCTGCCACGGCACCTCCTGCCGGGACAGGGCTCCCGCCGCCTCCCCACAGCCGGGGCCATCTGGAAAGACACTTTCACTTTAGCCCAGGCTGGCACAGGACACGGGGCTCCCGGTGCCCCCAGTCACATGTCTGGACCCCTCCCTGGTGCCCCCAGCCCCACTCACGGTAGCGGACACGGATGGGCCAGACCATGATGCAGCACAGAGATGCGATGGCAGCGATGGCAATGCCGCCGGTGACCAACACCATCACCCAGTGGTAGAAGCTGATGCAGGCAGGGCAGCAGAGCTCAGTCCTGCAGGGAGAGGGCAGGGACATGGCTTCATGGCCAGGGAAGGAGCCTGGCCCAGTGCTGCCCAAGTGCCCTGGGGTTGCTGACAGCGGGTCCCACATCCTCGGTGTCGGGACTGGTTCATACTGGGATGTGAGGGGAAGGTCCAGGGCAAGGAGAGAGGGCAGCACCCTGGACACCGAGATCCCCAGCCCCTTCACACATCCCAGAGATGCAGCCCTCGTCTAAGGCCAGAAGAGAAGTGAGGAAGGATTTAAGACAAATCGGAGCCAGTTTCCACCCACGTGTCTGGCTCCAAACCAGGGATATTTGCTGCCTGGCCCCTAGGTGATGCGGGGGGGGGCTGCCGCTGGTTCCCACCCCGCAGGGACGCTTACGGGCATGGGTGCAGGTTCTGGATCGCCATCACAGCCAGGCCGTTGGCCATCTTGTCCGTGAAGCTCATGGCGCCGTAGACAAAAGCGCTGCTGTGCTGCGAGGGGAGAGGAAGCTTCAGCGGCCGCTGGGCCAAAGCCAGCCCCGCCACGCAGCCCAGCGGGCGCCAGCAGTGAGGCCCTTGTGCCCTCTCATGGGCAGAGCCCATATTACAGCAGAGCCCGGGGACATGGGACAGGGCTGCCTGCGTCCCCACTGCAGAGCCCCCTCGCAGGGGTCTCCGTCCCTCCTGACCCCACACCAGTGACCACCGCAGCCTGAGGGCCCCAAGCCCCGCTGCGACAGCCCGGTACATCCCCGGCTGCAGGAGCAGACGTACCGTGTTGGAGCCAATGAGGTCTGCTGTCATGGAGAGGGAGGTGACCAGGATAGTGGCGGAGCCAGCCCCAAGCAGCACGGCCGCGCCATAGATCTCCGCTCCCATCTGCTGGGCCAGGGTCACCCAGGAGGCAAAGGCCAAGATCACCAGGATGCCCACGAAGTAGGTCAGCTGCTCCGGGCCAGCGCAGGGACGAGTGGAGGGAGAAGGGAGAGCTCAGACCCTGGCTTGGCTGACACCCAGCGAGGCAGGGGTGAGTGGGGAGGGCACAGGGGCTGTTCGGGACCCGGGGGGGACAGCCCAGGCTCTCTCCCAGGACCCCCCAAACACCATGGGCTTTGCAGTGGTCCGGGCTGCTCTACGGCGTTGGCCGCAGTCAAAGGGCCAAGCCCCCAGCAGAGCTGTAGGCAGGCGCCTGTGTAGGGCACAGGGACACCCAACTGGGGAACAGTGCTTGCTGCAGTGCAGAGGGGATGCCCTGGAGGGGCAGCCCCTTCCTCCTGGCACTGCAGACCCCCACACCCCATGCCTGCCCAGGGTGGCTTGGCCAAACCCTCCCTCTGCCCCTCGTGGGTCAGGGCTGCACAGGACGGGCTGACTCTGGACCAGCATCACTTTGGCCAACCTCAGAGATGTGCAGGATGGGCCCATGCACCCCCCCCAACCTGCAAACCACCACCCACACTGCAGCAGGGGGTTGTCTGCAGAGGATGCACGAGGGGTGCCTGCTCTCCAGCCGGGCTAGGGTGTGCCAAGTGCTCTGCTCTCTTGCGTGGTCAAGATCTGGCCACCCTCCTTGGGTCTAACTCAAACCTCACCAGGCCCCCAGGACTCACATTTCGACCTATCCACTTATTCACAGGCTTCATGAGGAAGGAGGAGAGGAAGCCACTGATGTACATCACCAGGGGGATGGTGGCAATGTATTTCTGCAAGAGACAAGGACTGGGAGATGAGCTCTGGGTCATCAGCACAGGACCCCTGCCCATGCAACTTCGACATGTGGGCAGGGACCTGCCCTATGCCCACCTTGGGCAGCAGCAGCGAGTTGGTGAGGTACATGGCAATGTAGGTCTGGGACAGGTTGACGATGAGCCGAGTGGACATGTAGAGCACCGCAACCTGTGAGGGGACAGAGACAGGGCAGCACTGCTCAGCCCGTGCGAACTGGAGGTAGGGAGGGCTGGCACCTTCCATGCCCAGCCCTGTCACGGCACAGATGCCCACCGAGGAGGAGACAGCCCCTGTGATGTGGTAGGCCCAGTACAGCCCATCTCTCCGTCCTCACCCACACCGTCCCACCGCTGGAGGATGCCCACAGCACCCAGGCAGGCAGCAGCCCAGGACAGGCCCCGCACGCCCTGCCCGCAGCCATACCTGGTAGAAGGCAGGCTCCAGCAGCCAGTCCTTCCAGATCAGCAGTGGGCGCGGGGGGCTCACAGGCTCCTTCTGCAGCAGGGGCGTCCTCTCCTCCAGCTGGGGCAGCAAGCCCGGCGAGTACGGCTTCTCTTTGGTGCCCAGGTGGAAGATGAGGGAGAACACGGCCCCCAGCCCCACCACAATGAGGGACAGGTTCTGGGTGAGGCAGAGGGGGTAAGCATAGCAGGGGGTGCCTTTTGCCTGCCCATCATCCACCCCCCAGCCATCTGCTTGATAAAGAGGGGTTCCCAAAACCCCAGGGAGAACTCAGTGCGGCCCCTGCCCAGGGCAGTAGGTGAGATTTCAGAGCGCTGCTATGTCGCTCCTTCCAGTACACTGAGCTACCCACGGAAGAGAGGACCCCAGGGACTGAGCCCAGCCGCTTACCCGAAATATAGGGACATCCTGGATGCCTAGGTGCTCTGTGCGGTCAGGCTGGTCCACCTCGAAGTTCAGCAGGAGCCAGGCCAGGCCATACACAGTGATATTGGCCATGACGGTAAAGGCATACCTGGGGGGAGATGGTGCCTCAGGGTGATGCAGAGGGACAAGCACAGCTCCAGGCACGGCGGGGACACCTCGGCCCAAGCCAGGCAAACTACAGCCAGCTTTGTACCCCCGTGTCACTGCTGAAGCGACACCTTCCAGAACATGCAGCATCTGACCAGGCATTAGCCGTACTGGCGTGCCTCCCAGCATGCCCAGTCCAACCCTCAGGGCACAACTGGGAGGAAACTGAGATCCCTCCGGGTCAGCCTGTCCACCCTCCAGTCACAGCTCACCTCTGCCCCAAGGACGCCCCGAGCTGCCCGACCCAGTGCCCCCAGAGCCAGACCCCTTGGCCCCAGGGTTACCCCAGCGCTGCCCACATCCTCCCTGCCCAGCTGCGCCACAGTCCCCGCTAGCCTGCCGGAAGGGGAACTTCCTCCCACCGGGGCAGATAACCAAGCCCTGCTCCCCCTGATAAACACTCCTTCCCGCAGCCTGATCCTGCCAGATAAGTGGCACCGAGCAGGGCTCTGCGCACAGGGCTGGACTCGCTGCCCAGCCTGGCCCTGGGGCCACCCCCTACCTAGGGGACAGCCCGCACAGCGCCGTGCCCAGCTCCCCCTGGGGGCACCTAGGGAGGATCTGTTCCTCCCCTGTGAGCATCGCCTTCCAGTCCAGAAGGAGAAATGTCCCGACCCCCGTGGGCTGTGTCACCAACATCCCTGGCATCAGGATGTTCCCTCCTGGCACCAACCCAGCAGACCAGCGTCACTGGAACACATCCTGCAGGACACCCAGGCGGCCCAGCCCTAGTCCTGTGGCACAGAGGGCTCAAGTGTGCCCTGGAACCAGCGGACGTCAGACCTATGGCACCCAGGGGACCTCTTGTCGCGCAAGCGGTGGGACCCGGCGCAGCCAGGGCTGCTCCCTCAGGTCTGGCGGCGCTAACCTGAACGCTGTGAGCTCCACCTTCTCATGGTCGCTGGTCACCAGCTCGGGGATGAGGGACAGGTGGGAGATCTGCGTGGCCGCCCAGCCAAACTGGAAGATGACGATGAAGGGGAGGTAGTAGATGAAGGCTGCCCACTGCGGCGTGTTCTCCTTGCAGCCCAGGCAGGGGTTGAAGATGAAGGGGAAGGACACGAGGACGCAGGTGGTGCCTGGGAAGAGAGCAGAGCAGTGAGAGGCTGCCAGCCCCGTTTCCCTGGGACCCCAACAGCCCCCGCTGGCTCAGACATGGAGGCAGCCAGCCCCCTGCTAGGACAGGTCCTACCCCCGAGGGCTGGGGCGGGCGGTGGGCCCCTTCCCCCAGCCACCTGAGACACAGGGAGCCCCCAACCCCATCCTGCACAGGGTGATGTCCTTCCTTCTTGCACCCAGCAATGAGACAGACAGACTCTTGTCAGCAGACTTCCCCAGTCCAGTTCCCCCCACAAAGTGCAGCACCATTTCGTACCCGCTCTGTCTCCCTGAAAACGCCAGAGGACAGACCCCCACGCCGGCAGGACACACTTCCCGCCCTGTCCCAGCCTGCAGATAACCAGCCCCAAGGACACGCGCGGCCCTGCCACCTGCCCGAGGGCGATAAGGCACCCTGAGGGCCAGGAGGGCTCCAGGCCGTCCCGCGGGCACAGCGCCAGCCCCTCCGTCCCCATGTCCCTTCTCCCATGGGGCTGGCAGAGAGCGCCACGCTCCCTCCACGCTTGCAGAAGTCACTTGCGGGGTGATGGCCAGGGACACCTCCAGTGCGACAGAGGGGGGGAAAGAAGCAGATCTGTCCCCCATGCCAGGCTCTGAGCCATGGGAAGGTCCTGGCTGAGTCAGGGACAGCAGAGCCAGGCTCCTCCCTCTGCTGCAGCGTGACAGCGTGGGGACGCCTGCGTGGAGCAGGCAGGGACAGGCTGGCTTCTCCCTCCCCTTTCACAAGGTTACGGAGCAAATCTGCTGAGATGCTCCGACGCGGAGATGGCCGAGTCCCCAGTCCTGCGTGTCCCCAGCTTCACGGGATGCTGCCCAAGAGCTGCAGGAACTTGTTCCCAATGCTGAGGGGAACACAGGGACACGGTGCCAGGGGCCCAAGTTCCCCTCCCCGGGGGACTTTGAGAGATCTTCCTCCTCACGAGCGACTTCTCCTCTCACTCGTGAACAGCAATCCTTCCTCCCCGTCGCTTCCACACGGCACGGCCGGGGCAAAGCGCTTCTCCCTGCGCTCAGGGCAGGCAGTGACAGTCCCAGCCCGGCTCGGATCCACCCTGACCACGGACCCCAGCAGGGTGCTGGATGCTGCCCTGCACTGGCTCACAGCCGGCTCTGGTGCTCCAGGAGCTCCCCGAAGGACAGGGGACTTGGGCACATGGCGGTGCCTCTGCCCCAGGCAGGGTCCAGGAAGGTTCAGACCAGAGCAGACTCGACTGCTCCCTCTTACAGGGCTCTGGGTTTTACCCCAGCCCCATCTGGAGGATGGGGGAGGCTCTGCCCCCTCCCCAGTTCCGGGACCCTGCAGGATTGGGCTCTGCAGTCCCCTACGGGCTGCGAGGGACTTGTCCATGTCCCCAGGGGGGGCCTGGGGCAGTAGCTGTGGGCCCCAGGCCCCTGTGCCCACCCACCCGCCATCGCCACCATAACACGCAGGGGACTCCTGTCACTCCCTCCTCGTGGCCCCCAGGGTCAGGCAGTGCCCACCCCCACGGCCACCCCCTCGGAGCCGTGCTCCTCTGGCATGGGGTGTGAGCTGCATCCCGACACCCGCACGACCCTGGCTCTGCACAAGAAATCGTGGCTTCATTGTGAGCCAGAGGGGTCCTGGGCACCACCCACTCTCCCAGGTGGGGCCATGGGAGCCCCCCGAGAGCATCCTGCCCCTCCCTGCAGCACCCCCAGGCAGGCAGCAGCATCCAGGCTCCTGTCTCCGGGCCCTGCGGGGCAGGGTCACGGGAATGCCAGGCTGCGCGGCACAGGTGCCCCGGGCAGGGAATTTGGTACAGCGCTGCCAGACTGGCTCAGACGAAAGAGCTGCTCCGGCGGCAAAGAGCGGCACATCCTTCCCACCCCATTGCGGCAGGAAGCTGCTTCCAAAAAAAAGCCAGCCAGGAGTCTGGCTGGCGTGTGGTGCGAGCCGCCCAGGACCGCTGGCACTGGCAGCCCAGCGCTGTGGTGGGGAGATGCCACCGATAGCAACTCGTGGTATCTCCCCCCCGCCCCTGAGACTGCGGTTTCACAATGTTTCCTCTGATCTGAGCACGAGTTGCCACCAGATGAGCCGCCCCGCTCCCATGCGAAGCATCTCGCCGCAGGGTGACCGAGTGAGCCCAGAGAGGTACCGGCACAGCCGGCTCCAACGGGTTTGCTGGCCCTGCTGGGTCACACCATGGCCAGCCGAGGGAGGCAGCGGGGTAGCCCCCTCTTTCTAGGAATGACCCACACTCCGGCCAGGGAAGGGCAGGCTCCAGCCAAGCCTTCAGGCTCTGGCTGCGCCGGGCAGGGCTGTGCAGGGGGCTCACTCCCCGCAGCCGGGAGCGGGGCCGGCCGGGGCAGCTGCCGCCCGTGATTCAGGGCTTCCCCTTGGGTGCATGCTAGGCAGCACCCAGCCGTAGCGGTGGGAGGGGGGGAAGCACAACTGCAGCCACTTCCCTAAATCTAGGGCACAGATCAAGCTGACGCTGCGGCAGGGGGTGAAGCTGATCGCCAGTAACACCCTCCCTGACTCGCCAAGCAAAACCCCGGGGAGATCAGACACCCTATCAAGCTACGTTCGGTTGCAGAAAGCGGTTGGCCGAGATAAATTTGGGATCAAGATATGAGCACCCGCACTACAACCGTCTTCTCTCCATGTGGGTCCACTCTGGGCGAGCCAGCACTTGGGTGTTACGGTGCCGTTACCGGGAGGAAGCGTCGAGGGTCTTTATCTCTGGTTGTCGATGGATGTTTCTTCATGCTAACTGCCCCGTTCCCCATCGCTGGGTCAGCAGGGACGGGGCAGGCTCCTGCACTGGGCGCAGCACCGAGGACCCTTCTCAAGGTCACGCTGTCCCCTCAGAGAAGGGACCCCAACACAGGTGTCCCCACCAGCCCCTGCACTTCATTGCATTTTTTGACCCCAGGGCGTGATGCAAGACGAGCGCCTGTTAATAATTCACACCAAGACGGTGCCTCCTCCACATCCCCACGGGGCCCTTACTCACCAGGCGCCAGCTGCAAACGCAGCACACGGGGTGCCTGGCCCTGGCGCGGTCCAGGGGGTCCTGCGCCCCAGGGGCACCCATGGGGACACCCATGAGTTGCCTGGCCACGGGCAAGTCCCAGGGAAACCCCCGGGCTCCCGGGAAAGCCCAGATTTTGCTGCCAGTCTTGCTAAGCACACAGCTCTCGCCCCGACGCAATGCCACCCCCTCACAGGGGGATGCAGGGTCACCCCACACAGAGGGAGCCCAAGGGACAGCAGGGGCCCTGGGCTGTGAGCACCCAGGCAGCCCCCGCCACCGTGCACGGGTCACCAGGATGGGGACAGCGCCCAGGCAGGACGGGGACACTGTGGTGCCCCTTCCCCATACAGGTTCAGTCACCCATGCCTGGGGGACCCTGAAGCACTCTGCTGTCGGCCCCCAGGGCTGTCCCCCACATATGGGGCACCCCAGTCACCACCTCACTGCCATGGGGGATGCTGCCCCTCCATACAGGGCACCCCGAAAGGCACCTCCCAGTCTGGCACCCTCCATGCAGGGCACCCCGGGCCCATCTCCCCCCACCTGGTGTTGCCTAGGGCTGGTTCACCCTCCACGCAGGGCACCCAGGGCAATTCCCCTCCCATGGGGGGCTGCTCTCCTCCCACCCCAGGGCACCCAATTCTGCTCTCCTCTGGGGCTGCTCCTTTCCATCTCGGGGGGCACAGTCCCCACCTCACTGCCACGGGGACTGTTCCCCCCTCCAGGCAGGTTCCCCCAGGGTCACCCATCTCCACGCAGGGCACCCTGGAAAGGCACCCTTGGTCGCCCCCATCCAGGGCATCCTCAGGGCTGACCCCCTGTCCCAGAAAGGCACCCCTGGGGCTGAATCCCCCACCAGGTCATCCCAGAGGAGCACTCCAGGGCTGATCCTGCACCCCAGAAAGGCTCCCCCAGGGCCACCCATCTCCACCCAGAGCACCCTGGAAAGGCACCCTTGGGGCCATCCTTCTCCACCCAGGGCACCAAGGAAAGGGACCTGCAGTTCCCCAGCCAGGACACCCCAGAAAGGCACCCCTGTGGCCATCCCTCTCCACCTGGGGCACCAAGGAAAGGCACCCATGGTCCCTCTCCACCCATGTCATCCCAGAAAGGCACCCCTGGGGCTCCCCATCCCCACCCGGGGCACCCTGGAGAGGCACCTGCTGTCCCCACCCAGGGCGCTCCAGAAAGGCTCCCCCGGGGCTCCCCATCCCCATCCGGGGTGCCCAAGGATGGGTCCCCAGGGCTCCCCCTCCCCACCCGGGGCACCCTGGAGAGGCACCCACTGTCCTCACCCAGGGCGCCCCAGGAAAGGTCCCCAGGGCTCCCCCTCCCCACCCAGGGCGTTCCAGAAAGGCTCCCCCGGTGCTCCCCATCCCCACCCGGGGTGCCAAAGGACGTTTCCCCAGGGCTCCCCCTCCCCAAGCGGGGCACCCCGGGAAGGCTCCCCCTGCGCTCACCCCCAGCGCAGCCCCCCCCCCCACGGCCCACCCCCTCCAGGCCCGCCCCGCACCCACCGGCGAGGTGCCAGGACTTCCTCCGGCCGTAGCGGCCGCAGCCGGCGGAGCGGTCTGTCTCGTAGCCCAGGAGCGGCGTGCAGAGCCCGTCGGCCACCTGGCCGGCCAGCAGCAGGGCGCCCGCCAGGCGGTGGCCGTAGCCCAGCACGGCGTGCAGGTAGAGCAGCAGGTAGGTGAACCACAGCGAGGCGCACAGGTCGTTCAGGAAGTGCCCGGCCGCGAAGCTGAGCCGCGCCCGCAGCGGCAGCCCCGCGCCCCCGGGCCCCGCTCCCGCTGCGGGCTCCGCCATGCCGCCGCGCCGCCGGCCGCAGCGCCCGGGACGGGGCAGAGCGGGACGGGGCGGGGCGGGGCTGCGGCGCTGCCCGGCCCCGCCATCGCGGGGCTCCCCCCGCCCCGGCCGGCCCTGCCCGCCCCCCGGCTCCCGGAGGCTGCGGCGAGCGGTGCCCGCGGGGGGGGGGCCGGGTCCGCGGGGCGGGGGGAGCACTGGCACCAGGGCGGGGGCTCTGGGGTCACTGGGACGCCGGGGTGACGGGGATCCCCCTTTGGGGGATACTGGGGTCACTGGGATGACTGATGGGGTCATGGGGACCCCCCATTGCGGGGTACTGGGGTTACTGGGATGTCGGGGTGACATCCGTCCCGCTTTGGGGGTACTGGGGTCACTGGGATGCTGGGATGACTGATGGGGTCATGGGGACCCCCCATTGCGGGGTACTGGGGTTACTGGGATGTCGGGTTGACATCCGTCCCGCTTTGGGGATACTGGGGTCACTGGGATGCTGGGATGACTGATGGGGTCATGGGGACCCCCCATTGCGGGGTACTGGGGTTACTGGGATGCCGAGGTGACAGGGACCCCACTTTGGGCGGTTCCTGGGGTCACTGGGACACTGGGGTGACTGATGGGGGCATGGGGACCCCCCACTTCAGTGGGTACTGGAGTCACTGGGACGCCAGGGTGACGGGGATCCCCCTTTGGGGGGTTCTGGCATCACTGGGACACAGCGGTGACTGCTGGGGTCATGAGGACCCACTCTGGGGGGGAAACTGGGGTCACTGGGACACTGGGGTGACTGATGGGGGGGCATGGGGACCCCCTGCTTGGGTGGGTACTGGGGTTACTGGGACACAAGGGTGACGGGGACCCCCCCTTTGGGCAGTTACTGGGGTGACTGCGGCACTGCAGTGACTGCTGGGGTCATGGGGAACCCCATTGGGGGGTACTGGAGTTACTGGGACGCCGGGGTGACTGCTGGGGCCATGGGGACCCCTTGCTTGAGTGGGTACTAGGGTCACTGGGAGCAGTGTGGGGGTACTGGGGTGACTGGGACCTCCTTTTCAGTAGGTACTGGAGTGACTAAGACCATTATGGCAGTACTGAGGTCACTGGGATCAGCATGGGGATACTGGGATGACTGGGACCTTCCCTTGTGTAGGTAATGGGGTGGCCAGGACTGTTATGGGCAGTACTGGGGTCACTGGGAGCAGTGTGGGAGGGGTACTGGGGTGAGTGGGACTCTGTGGTGACTACTGGAGTCATGAGACCTCACTCCTTGGCTGAATACTGGGGTCACTGGGAGCAGTGTGGGGGTACTGGGGTGACTGGGACTCCTAGGAGCAGTACTGGGGTCACTGGGACCCCCCTTGAGGGGTGTACTGGGGTGACTGGGACTCTGAGGTGACTACTGGCATCTTAGGGACCCCCAGCTAGGTGCCTACTGGGGTCACTGTAACCAGTATGGGCAGTACTGGAGGTCACTAGGGTCACTGGGAGCAGTATGGGAGGGGTACTGGAGTGAGTGGGACTCTGGGATGACTACTGGAGTCATGAGACCTCACCCCTTGGCTGAATACTGGGGTTACTGGGAGCAGTGTGGGGGTACTGGGATGGTGACTGGGACTCATATGAGCAGTACTGGGGTCACTGGGACTCTGAGGTGACTACTGGCATCATGGGGACCCCCAGCTGGGTGCCCACTGGGATCAGTGGAACCAGTATGGGCAGTACTGGGGTCACTGGGAGCGGGGGGGGGGGGGGACGTGGGGACCCCAGGGGTGCGGGTTGCGGGGAGTGGTGGGGGAGGGTAAATGGTGTCACTGGGACAGCCCTGAGGTGGACACTGGGGTTACTGGGAGGATACTGGGATCGCTGGTTCAGGGGCCGCTGGGAGCAGTGATGGCACCCTGGGGCCACTGCCGCCCCCCCCCCGAGCTCCCTGCCGGGGCTCCCCGCTCACGCGGGCTGGGCCGGTTGCGGTGGCCCCGCGCGGTGTCGCGGCCCCTTTAAGGCGCAGCCGTCCCCACACCACTTCCCCGTCCCACGCCGGTTGCTGATTGGCGGAGAGCCCGCCGCGCGCCCCGAACTCAACGCACGCGCGCGCGCCGCGCCGGCCGGCCTCGCCCCGCCCCCTCTCCGCCGCTTACCTCTGACGCAAGCCGTTCCAGCCAATCCGCGTTTGGCTGCGCCTTTCACGGCTCGGCGCCAGCGGCCAATCGGGAGCGCCGAGGCGGCTTCTAGTTTACATAATAATAGAGGGGCGTGGCCAGGTGAGGAAGAGCGGCGGAGGGGGCGCGGGCGGTGCCAGGGGAGTTGGGGCGGGGGGGGCCCGGTCCGGGACCCGGGGGAGGGGGGTGCTGAGGCGGGGGGACCACGGGGGGTGCGGGGGCCTGGGGGGTGGGGGACCGGTACGGGACCGCGGCGGGGGGTCCCGCGGCGGGGGGTCCCGCGGCGG
>BOSO01005312.1:0-19881 GCA_018403395.1 Gorsachius goisagi
CCCTGCTTCAGTTTAAAGCCATCCCCCCTTGTCCTGTCGCCCTACTCAAAAGCTTGTCCCCCCCTTTCCTCTGGGCCCCCTTGAAGCCCTGAACGGCCGCACTCAGCTCTGCCCGCAGCCTTCTCTTCTCCAGGCTGAACACCCCCAACATACAGGTAAATTAATTTCTTCCAAAAAACCCTTTGTTTCCATCTCTCCTCATTGATATAACTTATTGCAACGAGAGTTGATTTACTTCTATGACTGAAATTTTCCTTTCAACTTTAGGAAACTACTCTAGCTCAACCACAAATGGTTCTGCGTTTCCTCTGTAAGGCTTTATTAAAGCCCTGAGACGCGGTAGGGTGTGCTTTACCGAGCCATTAATGCATGCCCCGGGTGTGCTGTGGGGCGCGAGGCCAAAGGCCATGTGCTTTCAGCTACCCATGAACCATATTAATGACCCTGTAAAATACACTCCTGAGCATCCTAATGTTATTATAATTACTCACTTTATTATTACATGCCTCTTGAAAAAAATTCTCTAAATATTTTCCTTTCGCTTTTACAGGGTCCTTAACTAGGAAGACTAATTTATGGTAGACTGGAAGGGAAATGTTCACAATAAAAGGAGTATTAACTCTCTTTTCGTCATTTCTTTCTGATCATTTAGTATTTTTTCTTTTAACACTTCATGGGCTTTTGCGCATCCTGTGTGTTCAAAGCTTAGGAACTATTTCATTGTTAAGCTTCCCCTCTTGTAATTAATAGCTGTTTGGATGCACGTTGCTTGGGTTTTCTTTATCATTAGGTTCTTGAATTTATATGAAAAAGATAACTTAAAGTGGGAACGTACTCATGATTTCATATATTTTCTTTCTAATACAAAAGAATTCACTTGGCATCTACCTTGCTAATATAGATCTTTTCTAGTGTGGGTTTTCCTCCAGCTGACGATGTGCTTTAAAAATGTTATTGATAAATAACAAGATACTACCTGCATCTTCCAGCCACCACAAAATTCAGCATCCAGGGTAGTGTCCGAATTCTGTCTTTGCAGTTGTCTCTAAGCTAAATGGTATGGAAGTGATGAACACAATTTGAAATTTAAGGTTGTATTCTTAGATAGCTTTAAAATGATGCATACGTTTCCTTTTCTTTCCCTCTATGAGCACATAATGTTGGTTTTTTCATCTTTTGAAAGTTCTATATCATTTTTAGCTGGTTTCTTTTTATAAATATTTCATAGGTAGTGTTTTGATCTCTGGTTCAAATTCAGTCATGGCAGCAGATGTTTTTGTTGATAAGGTTCTTTTGAAAGCACTGTGTGCAAACAAATTTACAAATGGGTATATTCAGGAGGTGTAGTGGAGCTGATAATTTTGAAAAAGTATTATCTAGAATAAATGCTTTAACCTTCTTTTCAGACATATAAAATACAAAAAAAAAATAGAATTACTTGGATATAGCATATCAAAGGTGCAGCTGAGGGTCAGAAAGGGTCTGAATAATCTTAAGAACACAGAAAAAAAGCCCTCCTTTTGCAGACAATGTTGTCTCGTAACCACCTCCAGTTCCAGATTGCCATAGAGCAGGCCCTCTTGCAAGATGGTTGCAAGCAGCTGTCATTAGGAATAATCAGCTTTGCTAGAACCTTATCTGGTTTTGCTAGGACCAACCACAAATAGGAAATATTGTATGTTTTGTACCGGAGAATCAGTGATGACAATATAGAATCATAGAATCGTTGAGGTTGGAAAAGCCCTTTAAGCTCCTCAAACCCAACCTTTAACCTAACCCTGCCAACCCACCACTAAACCCTGGCCCTCAGCACCTCGTCTGCCTGGTTGCTAAATCCCTCCAGGGATGGGGACTTGACCCAACATCTTGCATCTGTAGGAGAACCACTTGGTGTGGTGCCTCTGAAAGAGGTGGAGGTTCTGTTTCTGCTGCCTAGAGCACCAAAGAAAACTGGGTCTGTGTATTTGTTCTTCTCTGTCATTCCCATTCTTGTGAGCACCTTTGTGGCTCACCACTGTTGAAGTCTTTGCAATGTTCCAGAATGACTGGGGACAAATTTTCAATATGGCACTAGTAGTATGGGGGCCTTTCTCTGCTTTTATACAATTCTCTTACAACACTCCAAATATAACAATTTTGAAAAATGAGCCCAAGTAGGTTTATTTCCCATTAATGATTGAATGCTGGCGTTTGGATGATGGAAATAGATAAACGAAGTTCCTTTGTCTGACGATACAGAGGAGAGCTTTTGTCATGAGACTGCACTTTTCATTTACACAAGTGCTTTGTCAGTCTTTTGTTGCTAAAACTTTTGAGTCCTTTAAGAGCTTTTTCCATCACATTCTCGGTGGTTCCTTAGTGTATTCTCCCTGGAGATCTGCACGAGTTAGGTGAAGATAATCAATCTCACTCTGAAAGAAACAAAATTACTTCTGACGATCAATGTGCGCTAATAGTTACTTGTTAATGTCATCCTGCAAAGTTGCAGAACCCAGCAGAAACATATTCAGAACAAGGTTCTTAACTTCTTACTGCCAAGTAAGCAATATGCAGGAAGCCAAAAGAAAGGAAAACAAGCGTATGAATGGGTTTGGTTTCCACTAGCTTCAGTTTAAGTTGATATAGAATCAGAGATTTTTCCAAAAAAAAAAAAGAGCCAGGCTCTTCTTAGTGGTATCTAGCAAAAGCATGAGCAGCAATAGGAACCAATTATACAGTTATTTCTAGTAAAAAAACCCCTTGTTCATTCTGAGGGTGGTCAAATGCTGGCACAGGTTGCCCAGGGAGGTGGTGGAGTCTCCAGAGCGTGGAGATATTCAAGCCCCACCAGGACATGGTCCAGTTGTCCATGTCAACAGTCCCGTTGACCCTGGTTTAAGCAGGGGAGGCAGTGGACTAAGTCTCCAGAGGTCCCTGCTGCCTCGAGGCTGCGATTCTGTGACCTTAAGGCATTAGCAGGGGGATACCAAGTACTACAAGGGGGCAGATGACTTGTTCTCTCGATGTCTACCTGGTCTTTTATCTCATGATTATCTTTGTAAACCTTGTCTCTACGTAGTCTGGACTCTCATGAAAATTAATTAGCCCATTATAGTTGTCTTAGGCAAAAAATATGCTTTTCTGCAAAGCAGTAAACACGCTACTACCTTTTTTGACGTGAGTAGATATATCATCTACTTTCACTTGCTTTGGTTTCCGACTGCGGCTCCCAGGCACAGACAGGATTACTTATTCTGCCATCCCAGCGGAGTAAGCCAGCTCTGTTTTGACAGTCCGGCAGCGAGAGCTAATGATCTGTCTCCTGCAAACTTTATAGTGGCTTAGGTCCGACCCAGAGATGCCGAGCCTTTTTCACATTTAAGCTAAGCCTTTCAAGCTCTTTTGGTAAACCTTGCACTTATCCTAGAAATTAACTGTTGGGGTGGGGGGGAAGAATGGCACGGTCACAGGTGAGGTCAAGTGAAGCCTTGTGCTGTAGCTTTTTCAGCTGGCATTTGAGTTTTTTGAGAGGAACTCCTGATTTTGAGGAATCCTGAAGACTGCCTTCAGGTTATAAGTGAATGGAAGACTGCTTTTGCTCTCCCTTCTTTGCCTGTTTTTCCTCTTAGGAAAGATTCCAGTGTGTGCCGTACCTCTACCCATGAAATGCTGGCTTGTTTTAGTTTGATGTCAATTATTTAGGTTCAGCCTACCAACCACTGACCTATATGGCACCCTGGTTTTTTTCCCCTTTGTTTTCATTATGCCAGGATGTTTCCTCTGAGCTGTCGCTCATCTCACTGTTCCTTTTCTACGCAATTTGGCAATTTCTGAGCACATATTTTTTTCACATCTCTTGACACATATTGAAAAATCACATCTTGATGAAGACCAATTTCTTAACTAAAAACTGCCTACGCTATGGGTGAATACATCGCTCAGGGTACATTAGTGAAAGTCTGAACCCTTACTTTTTGGAAGCTGATCATACACTAAAAGCAGCAAAAGGAAAAAAAATTAAATTGCCAATTACAGCTAATAGCTTTCTGCCGTTGACATGTATAAAGCAGATTGAAGGTACTTTTAATAGCAGCTTCTCAGTAAATGCAAGTAGTGAAATGCCTTGGAATGAGGCAGCTGCACAAAGCAGGTTAAATGTCCCGTGCTTAACAACTTGCAGAATTGAGAAGGCTGTTTTAAAGACATCTTTGGGGATTTCTCGGTAAGAATGCAACTGATAAATGGTTTTGTTTGTTTTCCCTTGAGAGTGTTTACATATATCCAGTATTATTTGCTGCATTTCCTTAAAAAAAAAAAAAAATCATCCTAAAATAATGTGAGCTTTAAAAGAACTTGAAAAAGAGAAACGAAGGCTGGTGAGGAACCTCGTTATTTCATTAAGTGTTTTTGTTAATACCAGCTCTTATAAATATCACTAAGGTGAATCAAAGAATGGAAGTACTTTTTTTCTCAAAGCAGAAAATGTATTTTGTATATTGTCCTGCCTATTTCAGAAGGAATATCATAGTGGTTTTAATGATGAAAAATTTCAAGAAAAGCAAAGAACTCGTTAATACTCTGAGAAGTCAAGCAATAAAGAGCACTCACCAGGACAGGGCTTTCTGAACGCTTTTTTATATTTGTATTTTTCAGTGCTGTGTAGAGCACATTAAGTACAGATGAAAGGTTAAGAGAGTAATAAACAAAGGCTGGAATGTGATTTTGATGGGCAAGCCGCACTTTGATCTTCAGGCTATAAACCACTGCTACCTGGGTCAGCACTAGCACTTAGCAGGACAAACAATCAGTTTGCTGCAGCATAAAATTCACAATTCCTTATTTTATGCCATGCTAGCAAACGTTCCCGTGGCACACGGAAGGAAGGAAAGGGAGAGTGTAGGTGGTTTAGCAATTTGCGTAATTTAAAGCAACTTTAAACACGTGTTTATTAAATATTTTCTTTAAAGTACTGTGATTGTTAAAATACAGCACTATAGAAATGGATTTATATCAAATACTGAACAGCACTGATGATCTTGAAAATACTAATGCTACGTGAAATTACTTAACCTACAATTTAATTTCTGGTTTAATGTGATAGCTTAAAAAAAAAAATTCTTAAAAAGTCAACGCTTCTTTTAATTCAGTTAGACAAAATTACATTTCCTACTACACCAAACTCTTCTCCTGCATTATAATTGCCATTTTCTCTTACTCCTTCATCCCGTTGGGAAGATGGCTGCTTCTTTTTAAGTTTCTTAGTTTCACTCGTACTTCCCAAACACAATTAACCGTGCTCTCAGCTCTGAAGCTGTGCCATTTGCACATTGCTCCTTGCTGAGGGCAGCCACTCATCCGGCGCTCTTCACCGTACGGCGCGTTGTCACATTCCGGATGATGTGGATAACCTCGACATCCTTCTCTAATAACACCCGAGTAAAAGCTTTTAAAGATTTCTTTACACGCAATTTTTCTCTCGCTTACAGCGGCACTGCTCCAAAGAGATGTCGGTGACAGTACCGTAGTTACACATCAGTCTGAAGCAAGGGGACCATTTGAGGTTGAAGGGAGACTCTCCCAAGAGCATGATAAACAGAAAGAGCACAGTAGAAAATCTAGAGCCTTTAAAAAAAAAAACAAAACTGAGTTTGATGCTTCCTTCCTCTCGGTACACCTGGCCTTTGCTGTTAAAATAGTTTTTGTGATTTCGTAACTGCTCATTATTTCTGTTGTTCCTGATTCACTATAAATATGGGTAGTTCTACTGATTGCAGTTAGGTTGCTCACATGTATAGAATTAACATATAATAGATGTTTATAGAATCTGAGTCTTGGAGAACACAGTGAAGAAAAGAGTAAAAGTTTGCTCTTAAGGAAACTGGAAAATAAGTATTTTTCCCCCCTTTGAATCTCAGTGTAGAAAATTTCAACTTGACTGTATTTCTTTTATGTATCAATTGTAAGATAAATATCGCTAAATCTAAAGACACTTACTGGAAAATTAATTTCCTATTCTTGCTTATCTTAATAAAGCCTTTGTAGTATTTTACTGGCTCACAATAGTAAGAATGCTCTGTTTCTAAAGAAACAAAACCTGCTCCTTGAAAACAATTTTCTTCAGTTAAAACTACGCCTATACTGACTTTTTAACGTACAAGATAGTTGCGAGATTACCAGATACTACGCACAAAACGCGTAGATTCCTTTTAAAAGTGTGACCACATCTTTTAATTATGGCCTTGATTCTAGCAAATTTCAGGCAATAAAAAACTCATTAATTTTAATTGTGTTGGATGAAGCCCTATATTTATAATGTGATGTAATTGTCCACGGCATTCATGACATCTGGCAATATAATTCTCAGTCCTAAGGAAAACACTAGATTATATTTATTGTTGCAGGATTAGCCATCAGACAATGCCCAGTCAAGAACAAAAAGCTGTTCAGAGGATTCTGTCGTCAACAATTAGGAAGTTAAATCAGAATCTATATTTATTTATATTTATTTAAATGTTATCTTGCTCCTGCCGTGATGATCTCCACCTGAAGCTGATACAAGCTGTCCTTACTGACAGAACAACTCCATTTCAATCTGTTAGAGGTTGAAGGATATGCATATTTCTTCAATAAGTTTTTCTCCGGAGATTGCCACTGCTGAAAATTTGGCTAGCAGGGAAGAAGTGATGCGCCATAAGTTTGAGCTGGCATATTGTATCGCAACGTTGTGATGCGCCGTTTTGGCTCGTTGTCTCCGAAAAAAAGATTTTGAGTGCCCTTTACGATTGTATTGCAGTAGAAAAGACAATACTGGAAATGCCCAGATTGTTAAAACTACCCTGGATTACGCAAATGCCACCACATATTATTTATGCTTTTGTTAATTATACCTGACCAATTCATTAATGACTTTCTCTTTGGTTCGTTACAGAGAGATAGACGGGGCTTATGACTCTCAGACTTCCAAGGCTCTAGCTATGTCCAGTCCAAATATTTACTTTCTGGGATGCAACAGGCAGATTAATAACACACATCCCATTCCCCACTTCCATCTTGATGGCATTCCTCTTGTTTCTCAGCCAGGGAACTTTGGCCTCGCTGCCTGCCCGCACACTGCGGAGGGGAAACCATGAGGGGAAAGATTATTGCTCGTTGCCTTCTTGTTCTCCACCCGATGGCAGATAGGAATGGCATTTCCTTGCCCTCGATCCTCCCGTTTATCCCAGGCACTTTGCACCGGCGAGTGCGTAATTCCCAAAGCCTCTGCAGCGCGGTGCGGCCTCAGCGGCTCCGTTCCAGGGCTGCTGGTCCAGGAGCTCGAGTGACACACGGAGAAGTTAATGAAGGACCTGCGTGGATCTGAACGCTGTGTCCTTGCACTTGGAGAAGGGAAAGAATAGAAGTGAAACCCCCAAACTGGCATTATAATTCATTTGTTTTGCAGGAAGTTGTGTTTAATCTCTTATCCTTCACATAAAAAAAAAAAAAAAAGCTTAATTTTGGTTGAAATAGTTTAATTTCCAGTGAAACTAAATCAATTGTCATAGCTAGTCGTATCTTTCCCCCCCAAACAACTCATCTAAATCTTTGAAAACTAAATATTAGCGGTTTAAAAAACCAACAGTGTTGATAACTGTTATTTAAGCAATTTCACCCGTTGCCCACTGTGCTGTAAGTTTTGATGGGACAAACGTTGTTTGCTGCTTCTTTCTGGCAAATGTTTTCAGACTCTAAAATTGTATATGATTTGCATTAAGAGATAATGGAAAAAGCAAATATGTAATTGAATAGTTTTTCCAGGGAGTCCTGTTGCTGTACAGCTCTTGATGTTATTTTCAGAAACTGCCTATGCCAATATTTCTATTTTTATTTTAGAGAATAATTAAATCGTAACGCCTAAGGCTGTCTGAAATTGTATCAGTCAAGTAAGTCGCCAAAGTTAAATGTGTCATTGCATGAGGGATGGCACCGAGAAAATAGAACAGCGATATCAGAATTACTCTTCTAATTAGCTTAGATTCATCGGTGTTTCTGGTTGTTGAGATATATGGATGCTAGAGCTTAGCAAAGGGGAAAACAGAGGGAGATGAACGTACTGGGGATGTGTACGCATCATGCCGCACGGCATCCGTGGTTGCAGATCGCTGTTTTGAGGTTGAAAGTATAGTGTTTCCTTCAATACCTCTGTCTTCCTCTCATCGCAAAGATTTTTATTTATTTATTTATTTATTTATGTTTTAGCTCTCCTCTTTGATCGCTCAGGCATCTCAAAAGAAAGGTTCTTCCACCCCCATCACCATTAGTTCAGTAAATCTAGGTGTCATCTGCCTAACGGCGTAATGAGCGGTAATAGCTCATAATGACCGTAATGAGCACTAACAGCTGAACGTGTCAAATATACTGGAAAAAAGAATCGTTCCCTATGGGACTCCAGCCTCCTCAAAGTGGAAGCACAAAGTGCTGCTGTAGGGAGCGGTGAACTCCTGAACCGCTGTGCAACCACAGCTTGTTCCAAAAAGTCTTTTATAGAGGAAGCCAGCTTGTAAGTGACATTTTTTTTGACATTATATTCATTATAAAGGGCAATTTCTCAGAGGGTTTTGAAACAAAACAGGTATTTAAGTTTCCAATCAAGCCTGAAGGGCAAGTTCTTTTTATCAGGGCAAAACCACAATGCAAATCTAACCCTGGCCGCAGGGCAGGCACGCTGATGTGGCTTCTCATGGAGGTGGAAGGGGATTTTCTGAGAAGGTTTGAGGCTTTTAAGGTAGGATGTGACCTGATACGTTGCTGTTTTACCCTGTGTCCGCAGCACAAGCAGGTCTTGGGGGTAACTGCAACCAGACCGGCCGTCTGCCGCTCCCACGACAGGGTTTGCAGCTACAGATGTCCCACCTTAATTGACCTGATTTACCTCACACAAAAGTTTGTGGATTTTGCAATTCTCATATTTCAAGCCCTTGGGAATATCCTGACATTTTGTAATTATTTTTTTTTTTTTTGGCTTGATTTTACTGATGCATCACAGGAAAAGGCCTAGATTTACCTGGAAAATTAAACTGTTACAGATGTCATCGTGTTTCCCCTGATGCTGGGTGATGCTCCACGCAAGGAATAGTAGCAATAACGCTATTTTCCTATAACATGGACGTTTCCACCTCTATAAAAATTCAGCTATATTTTGATCCATTCTATACTAATTTTTCTTTTTGTTTTACTGCTTGCATTGCTTTCTGACTTACTCCTCACCGGTCGTCTTCCTGCTGAAATGTTTTAACTCCACCAGCCTTGCAGCAGAGTTTGAAATCAATCCATACCTACCTTGTATGCCACTGCCCAAGGCGATGTCTTGGAAAAATAAGGTCAGGCTTTTTTTTAGTATTTTCCGAGAAGCCACGCTTTCTCTCAGGTCACATGGGAAAATAATGACAGGCATGGCTTCCAAAGAGGAAAACGTAATTGTTCATATCTGTCTGCAAACTGATCAGCTATGTGATTTTCCGTTATGTATGAGACTTCACGTAGGAGACCGTGAAACTAAACCTCATTGCCTGGTTTTCAATCCTACAGCGAACAGAGTCAGCAAAATTGTGGGAAAAAATGAGATGCGTTATCAAGTGGTTTCTCAAGCAGATTTTGGGCATCGAAGATGTTACTGAAGTAATGCTCTTGCCTAAAATTGATGCAATTTTCTTTAGCTCAAGCCAACAGCTGAAGTATTCATCGAGTTTTTAAGTACATGAAGATTTCTCTCAGTAAGTGGTCCAGTTTGTTTCACCTCAATTAATTGCATTCATGTGGATATGTTTGCCACATCAGGGCCTGAGAGTTTAAGAGTATCAGCATTTCTCAAACAACAAGGGAATGTAAAAAAAAAAAAAAATAAAAAATGTTACTTTACTAATCGGTAAGAATAGCAATCCCAAATGTTATGGTCTTCTAAAGAGCAATGTTTCTGGGGCCTGATGGTGAATACAGTCAGGCTTTTGGCTGTGCCAGCTAAATACAACCCGTGCGTAGCAACAGACCGCACTGATTTGGGCAAACATCTTCCATGCAACCTCTGTAGGCGGAGACTTTTTCCAGGCATACTGGTCTGTAATGTTTCTACAATGGGAAAAAAAGAGGCTGATTTCATAACAATTTTTTGGTTTGGATGGTACGTAAAAGAAATCGTCGGAAACATCTGTAAATGCTAAGAATGACTGTCTGTAACCACTGCATGTGCAATGTTGTTGTTCTCCTTAATTCAGTCACAGCAGCAGTCTTATGAGGAAGACTGCGGCTCCTCTGTGCCGACTGCAGAAGGGTTGTGGCTGTACTTGCATTTATGTGTTTATATATCACTGTACGTGCTACCCTTCTTATGCAGCAACACTTGGTCTATGCTTTTGCCATCACATCGCTTTGTGAAACGCATTTAATCTTCATGATTTCCTCAAAATAGAGATATGCCGCTGCTAACCCTGTGTGAGATATGAGAAAAAAGACTTTCCAAATGCCCAGCCCTAGGGCCATGAGCAGCAAAGATGGCAATCCCACCTAATGAGCTAACCGTCCGAAAACACTGGCACTAAAGAGCCATCTGACAGCCTGGTTGGCATTTCACCAGTTCAGGTATCTCAAGCGCTGCTTTTGCAAATCCCTCAGCCCATAAGAAAATGAAATATCATTTTCAGGAAATGGGGAATCTTTAAGAAAAATAATTTAAGTCTTTCGGGCAGACAGAGAGGGATGCCTTTTTTTAGGATTGTATTTAATTTATAATTAAACTTACTATTTTCTAAAGAAGTATAGGTCCCTCCAGAATATAAATAAGGTACTTTAAGTGAAATAATCTATAATTAGAGGATCCAAATGTTTGGTATGACATTTATATTTTTTTTTTTTTTTTTCCCCCCCTTCCACTTCACAGATAACCATCTGCTTTAGAGCGGTTTTTCACACACTCTTGATTCTGACCAGGGAAGGATTTCTTTTAATAGTGTCCTATTTCTGAAACGTATATAGACTAGGAATGTGTAAAAGTGAAAAGAGTTTTAAGGGATTAGTAAAAATGAAGTGGATTCCAACCTGAAATTAAGTTTTACTTTGCGCCTATAAATGATTACTTGAAATGTATGGAAATTACACTCGAGCAAAAAAATCTATCCCACAGTAGGTGGCAACCAAAGTCTCCAAAATATCAGTTATTTACGTGTTATTGCTAATGGACAAGTGTCAATACTTGTGTTCAGTATATAACAGTAATCAGGACTTAAAGGGGGCCCAGAGGAAAGGGGGGGACAAGCTTTTTAGTAGGGCCAGCTGGGACAGGACAAGGGGGAATGGCTTTAAACTGAAGCAGGGGAGGTTTAGACTGGATCTAAGGAAGAAATTCTTTGCCATGAGGGTGGTGAAACCCTGGCAGGGGTTGCCCAGAGAGGGGGTGGAGGCCCCATCCCTGGGACCATTCCAGGCCAGGTTGGACAGGNNCCTGCAGGGGGGTTGGGCTGGGTGGCCTCTGGGGGTCCCTTCTAACCCAAAGCATTCCATGATTCTATGATTCAATAGAAAAAAACCCCAACAATCTGAATGTTTTGATTTTTGCCTAGAACTGGTAAATTAGTAATATCCATCTCAGACTCTTCATCTCTAGGTCATAGTTAGAATGTATCGAACTGAAATGTGAAATACCATTTTTTCACTTTCTAACTGCTGTTGTTAAATCGCATGCAAATACAAATCATTAGTCGCTGCGGAGATCACCACAGCGAGTATTCTTTGCTTTTCCTTACTCAGAGTATGCCTACATGCTAATAGTGGTTCCTTCTGTCTTCAAAACGTATTAACCAGGAAATCTTGATAAATCAAGGGCAACTGCTAATGAGAGCTATCAAAGTTACCAAAGGGACCAGTATAAAGGAAATGAAACACTGCAGGTATAATATATTTTATGGGAAGGCACATCAGAGTTAGTGAACTTGTGAGGACGCAAGTTAAAATTCACTCATTGGCATCTTTCTTTCCAACTTTTGTCTTCATCGTGCTATTTTATGGGTTAAACACGAAAAACCTGGGATTTTAGTTTAGACAGATTATTTTCTGTTTTTTTTTTTCTCATTTTCCAACAACAGGTCTGGCTGTTTCACCGAGGAACTTACGAGAGAAACCATCCTTCCAGTTATTATTAAACTGTCCTATATGAGTGCCCTGGTGACACCAGATCTCATGGCATCACTTGGCCTAGGAGCCACTGTAAAAGATTTTTGCTGTAGCAGCTAGAAAATCCTTTCTACAGCTGTTGATTGCTTACCTGAATGGAAAACTTCCAATTCTGGGCAAGATTTTGTTTTTAAAAAGAAAGGAAAATAAAAACATAACCTTAAATCCTGAATCCAGTCAGCTGCAAAGAAGCTCTGTGGTCCAGATGACACAGAAATGAAATGCAAGCAAGGATGAGTCAGTCAGGCCTTAAGAATAAATCTGAGCAGGTGCTTATTAGGACAGCAAAGGTGGGACAAAATTGGCCATTTCTGTAATTATTACATAAATCATTTTGCATCTTCTACTTATCTGCAACTTTTGACGTGTCTGCCTTGGTTTTGGGTGTATTGGGACTGTGCACCCACTAAGGTCATACTCCTGTATTATCCTGGGTCCTTCTGCAGATGCTTTTTGACTTCCCATCCTATTGTTATTATTCTTCACCTTTTGGAGGCAAAAAAAGAAATTAGAAATTCTGTTAAAGATGGATTTTACGCAAACAATTTTGTGCTGACCCTGTTCGTTGTGAGGCAAAGCCCGTATTTTGTGTTTGTAAGTTGTTTGTATGCACCGGGGCGATTTTGGGGGAGGCAGCGTTGGGTCTGGGGTTTTGTTTGGTTTGTGTTGGTTTTGCCTCTGGCTTTTCTTGTGTCCCATGACAGTACTCAGCTGTGCAGGCAAAAGGGGTAACTTTTCTCCTGACTCATAAAAATGCTTGAGAAAATTACTCTTTTTTTTTTTTTTTTTTTAATTTTTTTTTTTTTTGCTTTTATGTTGGCACACATTATACCAAATGGCTATTTTTTTTTGCCTCTGGCTTTGTTTTTGGTTTTGTTTTTCCTTCGGGCTAAATTACTAATAGACTTCGGGTTTTTTCACTTCCCTTCTTCATTTATTCCTCTTTGATGTTAGTTTTTAGTAATTTGTTTAAAAATAACATACAAAGAACAATAGAAAGAATTTTAATGCAGCTCCCTGGTTATAATTAGGGAAAAAGTGGGACTGTATTTCCTTGTGTATGTCATTTATAAGAGTTTGGGCAATTTGCTGGTGTACCACTAACTGATTGCCTTTGGGAATATGAGCTCTCCACGTGTCCAAGTCAGACTCCAAGCTTCTTTTTGAGTTTTTGGCTCTGTCTTTCCCCTTACCCTCTCTCTTGAAGTATGTTGTTAAGGGGCTCCGGCAGCGCATCCTTGACTGAACTGTTATTACCGCTGAAATGTAATCGTGCGTGACGGCGAGGTACCTCCTACTGATGACTGAGCTGACAATAAAAGTTTTCAGCCAATGGGCATCTGCCAATTTGTATGATGACATTGTGAGAGATGGTCATCAGAGTCACCTGAAAAAGTCTGGCAGCTTGTACGAGGGGAGAGCTTGGACTCCTTGGCATTATTGGGAATTCAGAAAGAGGGGATTCTCCTTGAATGGTGAGCTTGATGAGACAAGGGTTCCCTTTCTCAGACAACGGAGTCTTTCTTCAGGAAAAAGGCTGAGCTGCAAAGCGGCGTGTTGTATTTGGGAAAGCTGTTGTATTCCAGTAGCCTTAGCAAACGTCTAAAACTGTCAAGAAATTTCTCTCCTATTTCACACTGAGGTAGCCACATTGTGTGCGTTTTAGTTTCCTCCCGGACTTGCTTTCTGAATGAGGGAAATTCATTTTTCTGAGGTGACATCTAGGCGCAGTCATCTGGATAGTTTATTTCAGAGGCTCCGTGCTTCCCTGCAGCAGCGTCTCAGTGCTGCCCTCGGACACCTCCATGCTGCTGGACCCCCCCAGGTGGATTGGGTAGGAAAGATGTCAACCCTCCCATTGAAGTCCATCACAGCCTACTCTTTGCAGTGTTATGTTATGGTAGGAATCTACCCAAGACCTGAAAAACTCAGCTCAATGCTTAAGGTGCTCCAACCAGCTCCACTTATTGTAGCTTCCTAGCCTGGTTCCTTATGGTATCTCTCCGGCTTTTAGGAAGACCGGGCAATCCTTAGATGGCTATTGAGTGAACGAATCCAGTTCCTACTTTCCATTATAATTAAATGGAAATTTATTTCCTTACTTCACTGTTGTTTCTTTGAAAATCACAGTTTGGCTGCTGATATAAGGGTGTTTAATTCTCTGGTTTGCGATATTCCAAGAGAAAGAGGAATTTATTCTAATGGTCCCTGCTGGCCTTGGAAAGATCAGTATTGATAAGTATTTGCAGGGACCAAACTTGGAACTTCGCCCGCCTGGAAGTAAGCTGGTACAAATCCTTCGCCCCCCAACTGCTTGTACATTCTCTTCTCATCTTTTCTCCAAAAAGTTCAGATCTTTCTCTCTCATGTTCAGACCCATCAAGCTTCATGAGCTGATCATAAGCCTCACTTTCTTGACCTGTAAGACCTTCTGATTGTACATTCAGCCCCATCTCCTGGTCTGATACATGTTCCTACTTCCAATTTTGATTATTTTGAGAGGTTTAGCTCTGTTTTACCTGAAGAAACTAGAAAAAAGTTCTCATTTCAGGCTGGGATTTTTCAGGAGAGCTGCACAGCTCTTTATCCTTGTTCTGATCAGAAAGTTTTATTGCGCTACCGCCTCAAGTGCTACATGTGCTATGAAAGGTCTAAAGGAAAAATGGACTTTCATACTTAGAGTTATTTAGCTAGAAAAGATCACAGAAATCAGGCTAAAATCGAAAAGGTATTATTCACTTTCTTAAAGCATATTAAGATGATGGATACCTATTTTTTCCCATATAAATTAATACTGCTCCCTCCCAAACTCTCCCCCGCAAAACCAGATTCCCAAACAATCATGGTTTGTGAATAGCTCAATCTAAGCTGCATTTCTTTGTTAAATGCATATACTGTCCCAAAACTACATCAACAATAAGGATGGGAATTGTCTTGGTAGATTGATACTTGCGTTTTTCAGTGAGTTACCATGTCTCTGGGTATTCTATAATAGCATCTATGCATAAATTTTATTAAAAATATCTGGTTTGCACTCTGAAAGAAACATGAGGTAACTAGCATTTTAGAATATAGTAAAAATGAAATATAAATTTGTGGGGAGGCGACTTGTAAACGAGGTCATGTCCTTATTTTCTAGGCATATACCTTTAATATAAAAATATGTATTACAGGAGCATACTAAAGTTTGATGATCCTTTGAGTAGCCAAGGCCGCCTTCCATTTTTTCCATCTTCCCATCATTAATGACCACCAAATACAACACAGTATCTCAATGAAAAGAGTCTCAAATGTAATTTTCTTCTATGCAAGCCATAGTATTAATGTTAAAAAAACGTGGTACCATCTGAAGTTTTTTTCTTAACTTCCCTCAGAAAGATTTCTAAGAATGATTCTGGCACAAGATACTCAATATGGAGGCCGTATGCCGCTTAATATCAAACGCGAGAGGCAGAACAATCTTTGTGATGCAGGAGAAGTGAATTGGGGTTGGTTTCTTTCTGTTTTTTATCCAGTTATTGTTTAAAAAAGATTGTGACATAGCTTCTTATTCTGTAGAATAGAAAATTGCTACTTATTATATTTGTTATAAAGCTGTCATCATTCATTAATATTTATAAAATGTTTTGAGATCATTGGGGCGCTGTATCCTGTAAGTGAATAATCATTCACTACAAAAAACCCAAAGGTATTAATATTAATAATTATTAATATTGTTCTAAAATTTACTTTGTTACCTGAATTGGAAACGTATATACTATTTTTATCTTCATTTAAATGAAGCAAAGCAGTTAGTTTTTACCTTTGTATTCTGAAAGCTGTATAAAGCAACACCGCTTGCAATTGCTCTTTTCAGAATATATCCACAAATCCGAATAGTAAAAGAAAAATAAATATTTATTTCATCTTCTGGGATCTCTGTTACAACAAACAACAGTAGCCTTGGATTTAACTATTATAGTTGTCACAAAACCTGAGCCTTTGTGATACAGAGATTTGATTTGTTTTGTTCAAATACTGCCGTTTAGACAGGTATTCAGTATATTCCACTTTTTCTTTCTCTTTCTCACTGTTTATTAAAATAGGCCATGATTTTTATCCCAGGTTATCCTACTGTAAACACACAATTTTAATTTCCAAAGGCATCTTCCTCCCTGAGTCCTGTGGTAATCCCCAACCCACACGTTATTGGTTTTCATTTCCTTTTGAATGTCAATTTTAAACCTTTAAGTATTGAGCCCAAATTAATTTTTTATATGGGCTCTTTATTCATCCTACGGAGTAAATTGTCTAGAATAGGTCATTTATGTAGTGCTGGACTTTTTGCTAGAACAATAGCTTTGAAAAAAAAAATTTCTCCCCTCTTGCTTGCTTGATTCCTACTCTCATAGTATTTTAGAAATAGTTTAGGAAAGATTAAGAAAGGCCCTGCGACAAAACTTTGGCTGGTAGTTTGGGAACAGACAAGCATGCTCTGTAAGAGATATTAATTGTTAGAGATTATGTTAACCTCATGCTTTATATTTATGGATTTGAATACACCGCTCATGAAAGGTCTTGAGTTACTAACGCTCTTTACTCTAAGACTGGTTCCTGATCAAGAAAACACGGTAAAAGCTTCCATAAAGCATCCCCTCACAGGGAAGCAAACTGGTTCTGAGAGATTGTGGTTAAAGGGAAAATGTAATTAAGGCAATAAACCATCAACACCTGAATGTTTGTTCTTCATCAGCTCCTGTCCTGGTGGGGTATTTGCAGTAGGGGCACGTAGGCGATATGGAAAAGGAAAGATGACTGATGACACCTGCACGGCCAGCTGAATATCACAGACAGTGGGTCATGCATTCGTGTAGCCAGCCAGGAACTGGACAGGGCTAATTAAGAGATTTGGTAGATTTTATTCAGATTAGTATTAATAGCAAGATTGCAGAATGCAACTGTTGAAAATTAAGAAAGTTTGAACCTAGTTTAGTCTGGAGAAGAAGAGGCTGAGGGGGGAGACCTTATCGCCCTCTACAACAACCTGAGAGGAGGCTGTAGTGAGGGGGGGGTCGGCCTCTTCTGCCTGGTAACGGGCGATGGGACGAGGGGAAATGATCTGAAGTTGTGCCAGGGCAGGTTTAGGTTGGACATTGGGAAAATCTTTTTCAATGAAAGGGTTGTCAAGCACTGGAAGGGGCTGCCCAGGGAAGGGGTTGAGTCCCCACCCCTGGGGGGATTTAACAGCCGGGCAGAGGCGGTGCTGAGGGCCAGGGTTTGGGGGTGGGATGGCAGGGGTAGGGGAATGGTTGGGCTGGGGGAGCTTAAAGGGCTTTTCCAACCTCAACAATTTTATGATTTTATGAAATATTGTATGAATGCTTAATGGCTTTAAAGCTTGCTTCCTAGACAAAACAAAAGTTTCCGCAGTGGCCTGCAAGGATTTTTCTGTGCTTTCTACAAGCCAAAGTTTACTACAGATTTTATTTATATCGGCTTATTCCAGTATCCAATTGTTCTCTCCTCACTGGAGACCTGCTGGTAATACAGTGCCTTAAGAGGCGTGTGACAGGGAAACAAATCCCCAGCTAGTTGCATTTAGAAGTCGGGTACTCTAACGTTTGATCAGAGATCAGAAGATGCTCATACAAACACAGTGTCCAGCCGTGCAGGGGGTTTGAATTTGGAGATGAAAGGACCATTACTGTGGAGCCAGTTGGCTGCTGTGTCTGGGTCAGAGGAAGTTTTACTTGATTTTTTTTTATTCATTTAATGCACTAAACTGTCTACCCAAAAAAATGTTTTGAACTCTCCCTATTTCTGTCCCATGAGGCCGTGCAGCTGGTGTTGAACGGGAACCATGGAAGTCTTGCCCCAGTCATGATTTTATTTGTTGCTGTTGTCATTTGTGGGGTTTTTGTCTTCTGGAATTTTTATGTTTGAAACCAGCATAACTGGGGCTGTCGTGGTATTCTAAAATGATCACCTTAGCTCTGCCGTTGTCTGTGGACTTTGTATGTCTCACCCTAAATAAGAGAAGACCTGATGGACGAGAGCCAAAAGGAAGAATACATGGAGAAAATAACAGAAGGTGAGTATCATAATAACTAGTATAATGTTTAATACACTACAGTTATACTAAATTGCTGATATATATTATTTAAAACAAAAGAAATGAGAACATAAGGTATAGGGCGCTCTGATATCCTTTGTTAGAAGGATGATAGATTGCCAAATTTCATTTTTTAAATAGACAAAGAAGATTTGAGTGTTGATCCAAGACTTCCAATATACCCCTGCCTTTAGTTGTGAATCTAGCTGGAAAAAATCGCCTTTGTCTCTCAGTTGAGGAATGAGACACAAGCATTGGTTAATAAATTTGTTGCAGTTCATTCCTGTGACAGCTAATAGATGTACGTATCGGCAATTTGCTTAGGAGATTATCATTTACTGACACTTTTTAAAATTAGAATGTGATCTTCCATTGTCTTTAATCTATTTGCATCATGGATGACAAATTTCTTTCCTTAAGGGTAATCCCTTATTATCATAAAATAATTTTACCCAAGCTGTTACATGAAGAGAACACCCAAAACTGTGTAAGCGTTTAAAATCCTGGGATTTCGCTCTTTAAGAGCCATATCGTAAGCGCTGATTTATCGTAGTTCTCAGAGCAATGCTCTTTTCAACTGTAATCACATCTCGTACCAATTACAAAATGGACTCTGTAACTGTTTTGACTCTCCAGACCTCTGTTATCCTCATAGATAGGTAGGTAGCTATCATAGGAACCTATTTCTTTTACTAGTCTGAATAATATTACTGGGAGAGCGAGTGTAGCGTGTTTCTTCCAAGCTTCAGGAAATTATTCTGGCAGTACAGAAGTTTACAATGTTCACATCACACAAGAGCGTCCTCTGATTGTGGATGGGCAGCTTGGAGGGGAGACCCTTGGAGATGTTGTCTTCCCACCATTTCATCGGAAGCCAACACAAGTAGGAAGAACTTGGTTATGCTACAAGTCACTTTTTTTGCCTCAATTAACTTTGTCCTGTCGTAGTAGGGAATCATGGAACTTGAATCTGTAAGGTGGCCATGTTCAGTAACGTTCGATGAATATTCGTTTAGTACAATCCAATGAATGCTTCTTAATTTCTCTATTTTTGTTTCCTGTGCACACAACCAGACTCAGTTCAGGAAGCAGAAAGTCCAGTCCAGAACATGAACAAGGACTGAGTGATGTACCCTCAAAAAGCCAGAAAAAAACCTAAGGGGCATTAACAACATGAGTAACACATGGATTCTTCAGGCTGGTAACTTTGCTGCTCTAAAAAGTTAAAAATTAAACCCCAAATCGTCCTAGCTAAAAACTAACAGCCCAAAAAACAGCTGCAAGCACTTGGAGACACTGCAATAAGAGCAGTAGGCAAGTGGTTTATATGGAAAACCAGGCGGCATCTTCTGCTTACAGGCATCGCACGGTACAAAGGCAGAACGCCTTACCTGGACCTGTCGGAATAGCAGATGCCCACGGGGAAGTAAACAAAACGCATTTCACTGCAGGGTTTTACCATAAACAACTCGCAGGATGAGCGGTCAGTTTTTCCTCGCATTTGTTCAGACGCTACCAGTAGCTTTAAAATGGCACGGGCCAGTCTGCGTCTTACTGATGAGGGTGGTGAAACCCTGGCAGGGGTTGCCCCGAGAGGGGGTGGAGGCCCC
>BOSO01005312.1:19961-77899 GCA_018403395.1 Gorsachius goisagi
CTGGGGGTCCCTTCCAACCCAAACCATTCTGTGATTCTACGCTTTAAGTTACAGAAAGAGATAGTCCATTTCTTCACAAAGAAAGCACTTAGAAAACAAATGGAAAAGAAGTAAGAGTCTCACTATGTTTGACTTGGACTCTAGCTTACACAGGCTCCAAGGAATGTGCTGTAGAGTAAATTAGGGAAGATAAAATCATTTGAAGAAATGTCATCTGGTACTTCAATGGAAAAGAAAAAAAAAAACAATGCCACAAATTCTCTGTTTCCTCCCCAGGTACCTTTTTTTTATGACGTGAAACTGGGAGCTGAGCTGTCCTCAAAGGTCACAGAAAGCAAAAGAAAATATTTTGCTATTGAAAAGGGCAGTCATTTTCTTAACTTCTCCTCCACTGGCCTGATTTCTCCCCTCTTTTAGGTGAACCACCTTTGAGTACCAGCTAGTAAAAGTAGCATCTCAGGAAGGTTTTATTTGATATTAAATATTTGCCTCCTCTTTAACAACAAAGCCCTGCAAATGGTAAATAATTTGGCAAAATAATACCTAATTCTACATTACACAGCTCAGAGAAATCATTCTAAAAGTGGAAAGTAGGAAATATATAAGCTTCCCTTGGCAAGCCAAAAATTAACCCCTCTTCCCCCAAGAGCTACATTTGCTGTCCAGGAGAATTTTTTTTTTTTATATCTAGTAATTATGGGCACATTGCAGAATCAGAGAATGTGAGCAAAAGATGTGATTTGGTCTGCGCTCTGATCTCATTTTTCACATTCTTTTATACATATATTTTTTTTTTTCACAGCAGGCTTTTCAGCTTTTAATACACATAATGATGAATTTCAACTATATAATACTTAATGCAACATATTGATGCAGCTGATGAAGCTTACTGTAGAAGTTATTTTTTTAAATCTATAGCAACCAGACTCATTAATAGCCAAGGGGAAACAATAAGAAATGGATGTAAACTGATGTATTGGCCTCAGCTAGCAAAAGGAGCTGAGCTTTGCCAGCATCTGCAAACAAAGCAAAGCCTCGTTTTATAACTGACATTATATTTTCATTATTTTGTCTAATTTAATTATGCTAGCATTATGAAGTCGTGTAACCATTGTAACTGAATCAGTGTCAGAAATCAGCTAGTGCTACAGTTAGGAGTTCAGACTGAAAACCCCGAAATATCCAAAATGAGAACAGTTTAAATTCTGCCATCCAGAATTTATTGTGAGCTATTAACTGGGGACCTATCTTAGAAAGAAATCTCTTTCCTCCGAATATCCATAACTGCACTGATTGTTTTACATTTGCACTACTGTCATCGTTTCTGGAATGCTACTTTTTATTTTTATATATATATATACACACACCTGCACAAAATTGTGAATCCCAAATTGTTAATCTTATGCACTTAAATCCTCACATTGGCCTACTTACCCGAGATTGTGCAGGAATTTCATTGTTTTGATTTAGTGAAAATCCATTTCATTGGGAAAATCTGCTTTAAAATACTGATTTCTAGTACTCATGATTCATCCAGTTAAAGCAGCTGCTTTGAAAATCACTCTAAAAACGCAATTTTAGGATTCCTATCTAGATTTTATACTGACTCTAGGTTAAGTTTGCTTTTTTCCAGCTACCACTTTTGCAAATCATCCGTTGTATGATGTGGAGGTCATGACGGTTTCTTTGTGGTTTGTTTTATCAACTTCAGTAGTAATTCTTGGTCACAACCTAGGAATAGTAAATAGTTCTGTTGATGACGTATACAACAGATAGAATCTAGTGTTTTCACTTAGAATCTGTATGGAACAAAGAATTTTAGTCGACTGCAATTGAAGTCTGCTTTTACATAGAAAATGTTCAGAATCAAAGAGCGCTTTGGGTCTCATTCCCTTTCCTTGGCCTTATTGCTGTCCCAATAACGTGTGTCATCATAATGCTCTGAGAGGCAGGACACTGCCATGTCCACAAACATTTTAGGCAGCTTGTCCCTGATTACAGAAAAATTTGGCAGAGGGTGCAACCAAAGTTGCATCTCCTGACCTCTGTGCTAGACCCGTTGTCTTTTAACAGACGTATCTTTCCACTGACACCACCAGAAAGTCATCGGGTGACTTTGAGATGCATGGTATTAAGACCGTTAAAGCTAGTTGCTTGTGAAGCTCGTTTATCTAAATCAAGGAGTAACTTTAAGCATGACAAAGGGATAGGAGGTACGGCTTGTAGTCTTTGCTTGTTTTATTTTATTCTCATCCCTGCTATTATCTTGTCTTGTAACCTTGGTTAAGCCCATTAACCTCTTTATGGCTCTGTGTCACTTCCCATGTGTTGTCCTTTTAGTTTTACTCATTAAGAGCAGGCATGTATACACAGTACGTAGCACAACGGGGCCCTTAATGTTGCTGCAGTAGAAATTGCAAATAATTGAAGTAACCTATCAACAGTCAATAAGCCAACACAGAGCTGCCCAATGAGCCATGCCATTTAATTTCCAATCTAGTTAATGTTTTAATTATTTTACTCCCCCTTTTTCTGCTTAGTGTTGTCACTGCGTACGTGAGAATATTCAACTTTGTTTCTGCATCAAGCCGCTGACTGCTCTAGCAAGGTTTGAACGTAGGGCATAGGTGGGCTGGGACTTGATTTGAACAAGCTGACATTGTCAGGGTAAGGAACGTTCCCGAGAGAAAGGCTTCACATTTATGACAACTGAACTATAAACATTTATTCTTGTTGGGTTTTTGGCACCGTACCTTTCAAAGAAGTCAAAAATCACCAGGGCTCTTTTGGGTCCCCAGATGTAACGACGGATCATGTGAGCATTTGGAACAGCAAATGCAATCTTTCTTACAAATGTCACTGCTCCATGATGTCCTCAGTGGTTGTCTCCACCTCCTCTAACAATCCATCAGAACACAAATTTGTTGTACTTCATATTTTTTTATCAGATTTTTTTATGAAACAAAGGGGTTTTTTCCATGCTTTTCTGAATTAATACATGCATTTTAATTAAGATTGAGAATTTGCGCTTGGTCTTCTTTCTGTTTTAATTTTCCATTTTTAACCTCCTATGCTACTATTTCTTGGTATTAATATTCAAAACAGAAAGCTCTATTTTAAATTCATTACTTCTTCCATTCATTATCTTATCTCTGTATGTATGTCTTTAAAAGTATAAATGAAAATCCATGAAAGAAAAGCCAAAAAGGATAAATAAAGAAATGAATTGCTGGATTTGTTTTTCTTTCTCTATATCCTTTATTAGGTGGTTTATTGTTCTAACATTAACTGATAGTTTTGCTCTCCCTTTGCTTGGATATGTGCTATTTCCTTTAAACAGTTTGCTTTTTTTATTAAACTGGTGAGGGAACTACCCATGTGTTACAGAACTGGATAGGGATAAGGTCCACCTTGTTCAGTCCAAGAGATTTGTCCGTCTTTGCCAGTATCCTAACGTGATCTTTCTGTTGTTATTAATGCTATGTAAACCCCACATTTATTTGCAGGGGAAGGCCCAGATATCTTGTTGGGATCACTTAATAGATAGAGGTCCAGAGTGAGCTTTTTAAATCCAGTCTTATCTCTTCCGTGGCGGTTTTTATTTCTACAAAACTTTGTAAATCACTCCTTGAAACCTCCAGTGTTTATGTGCATATTTGCACCTTTCAGTGTAAATTAGTATCTCCCGAGTCAAAGCAATCTCTTGCAATGATGGATTACAGGAGCAATTTGAGAACATAGCCTCAAACGCTTCATGTGCTGTTTCTGTTGAATAGGAACAGGTTCCCTCCTGAAGCTTCCCACCCAGAAACACTTAGATAACTTGTACTGAATGAATTTAATTTAGGATGATATCATGTCCAGATTAATTGATTGGTTATGTTTGAAACTGATTATCTCTCTCAGTTCGCAGCCTGGAAGATTTTGGGGAAAACATCTATCAACTTTGGAATGGTTAACAGTATTTAAATTTCCAAATCCCTGGTTCTCGTATCTGAGGTGTTCATATTGGGACGGGCAGGTTCATTGTGCAGTCCATGTACCCCCAGTTAGACAGTGGCCAAGGCTGCAGAATGACTATGGAGGACTTGAGCAACACGGTCCACTTCTGTCTTACGTAAATTGCCCTTGTTGCAAAATACTCTCCTATCCTGGCCTACCTCTACATCAAGAGTTCTGAAACTTTTTAGAAGTTCTGACCTCTTTTTTCTTTTTTTTTTTTTTTTTTTTTCCCCCCAAAGATAGGTCCGGATGCCAGTTTAAAATTCTGTAGTCAATTGACAATATGGTTGGCTTGACGATATCATTAAGCCTAAATACAATGCATCCTGTAGGTCCGAAAGGAAAAGCTGTGGACCATTCCTGGGCCTGTTCACAGCAAGCTGAGCAACACTCTTCCAAGAGGAAACACTACTGTTAATCTTTACATCATGTTACAAATAGGTCAGGAATGTTGCTTTGATAGCTTCCTTCTTTCTTCCAGCTCAGTTCCATTCCTAAGGACAAAAAGAACATTGCAGCCTATTTTTGTCCTTCCCTCAAATGTATCTAGAAGCCCTCAAGTTTCCCGAGGCCCAGCGGCAACCACCCTCGGTGCAGTGCTCCCAAACGCTCGGGGCGAGCTGTTGTGGCTGCAGGGCATGTACCAAGCCAGCTCCTTGTCCCCCTGAAAGCCCTGCAGCTTGCTTCCAGGGCTTTGGTCTTTTACTGCAGCATGTGCTAAATTTTAGCAAACAAATGGAAGATCTTCAAGCTGCTTACTGTTTTAATATTTCATCATTTTTTTTTCCCCTCATAAATATAGACGTAGTCTAAGCATGGAGAAAATAGAAAAATCAGCAGGTATAAGATGCTGCCCAAGTCAGTGGAACTGCTTTATGGCACCAGGGCTTCCTTTGCAACCTTTATTGCATTATGGTACTGTACAGCATCCCATTAAAGTACATTCTGGTCTCTGGTTGCAGTTCACCCCTGGTTTTGCACAGATTTATATTTTTTTTTTAATTTATTTTCTTGATTAAATCGATTCTAACAAAGAGCTTTTAGGAAATCACACTACTAATAAAGTGTCGAGTAGCTTCATGAAAAATGATCTGCTCCCTTGTCTGCATGTTATGGTTGGTATGGAAAAAAACAAAAGCAAAGCTGAAGGACTGCCCAGGCTTTCAAGACCTTCACGATTAAGGGCTGTAAGCACGCGTCGCCATCTCGGCAGCGCTAGGTGCACAACCCGGCTATTGGCATGTGAGCGTTTGCATACCTGATGTCAATGGATTTCCATAATGGAGTGCAATCGGAGTGTTAATGGTGCTTGATGGTTCCCTTTTTAATTACAATTTCAAGAAGGCAACCAGCTTGCAACTAATTTAATGTATTTCATGCTGAGTTTTGAATCATTCCACTTTATTAATAAAAATCTCATGTGATACTCTATCTGTATAATATGTCGATACTTTAGAAACCAGACTTAATTTGTCTAAATGTTTTCAAGAAAAATTCAGCACAAATGCTTTTCTATATTCCTCTCTTAATGAGCATTAGCGCAATTTCAGCTTTTTACTAATTGTCTTGAATTTCCTCAGTATCCAATATGTATTTAATATTTTTTCATAATATATTTAACGTATATGGCCCAGTGAGTTTCTCGAGCAATGGGTTTAGACCTCCTGTATGAAAGCCGTCGCGGTAACTTTCTGCTTGTGTATGCTGGGAAGGATTTTTTTCATCATACTCCTATATGCCAATGCCTCCTTGGCTCAAAATCCCGAAAAAAAATACTTGCTTGGTTCTTCTGCATTTTCATCATGATTACGGTAACTGCTCTACATCTTTCTATCAGCTGTAGGATTCCCTTCATCCCTTACATACTTCACAATTTTCTGCTCTCCTAATCGCATCCGCCAGCCCTTGGGTTTATATTCTTTAGTTTCTAGTGCTAGTTTCCTTGAGACCCTACCTATAGGTTTGTACTTGTTACTAATTATCCATTTTTCCCCCCATTGGATGTAATAATATCTTTTAACATCGTCTAAATAGCTGTGTTCTGGTTTGCTTTGAAACATGTCGTTTGGCTTTGTCGTCAGTTTTGAGAGAGTTGTGTTTTGCAATTATTGGTTTCTGGTTCTGAGCATCTAGGAAAATGCTCTTAAGCAGTTCCCAATTATAATTCATGATTTTCCATTTAAATTGAGCATCTACTAAGCTATTCTCAATTATTATTTTTTTTTTCCCTGCTTAGCTCTTTCTCCCAAGCAATTTGGTTCATAATTATTTTCAGCTTTCTGGAATTAGCCATTTTAAAGAAAAAGGAATACATAATAAACTCCGCATTTTGTTCTGTTTGCTTATAACAAAGTACATCAGGTTCTGATCACCGGCAACAAAGTTACCGTGAATTCTTTTGCTCTCCTTTGTTTGTGAAGACCATGGTTATAGGCATCTGTGAAAATGATCTAGCTTAAAAATTTTAATATATTTTTTTCCCTCTGTTTGAAAACTGTTTGCTTTCCTCAGAACAGTAACCTGCAGCCACAGCCTCACAGAGAATCCCTCGTGTTAGATACGCATTCCTGAGGTAGGAGACCTTCTCCTATAACTTCCAAAGCTCGGTTTTATTTCCAGCAGTGGGGTATTTTCAGAATTTGCCGTCTCAGATTTAACTCTCCCATGATTATATGATTGCTTCTGCACATATCACGGTTAGGTGTTGATGTATCCCTTCAGCACGTCCCCTGGGGTGGTTGATGCTGCACAGGAGATGTCAATGGGGACCTCATCTTCTGTTCAGCTGTAGCACGTATCCATGAACATTCCAGAGCTTTTTTTGTTTCCATCATTTAAGGTCCATTAGTCAAACAGAACCTTTTTTTTTCTTTTTTAACAGCTCTCCCATGGAAAAAAAAGACAACTCGATCACGCAGTGTTATGTGTGCTTCTGACTGTCGTCTTCTTCTCTGGCCTCTTTCCAAATAGATTTGGCGTTAAGTGGCAGTCTCAAAACCAATCGGTTTTCTGTAGTTTGGGCTTATATTAGCTAGGAAAAGAGTTTCCCAAGTAAAAAAAGGAGACTGGGAGTGCCTAGTCTACAGGAAGGGCTTATTAGAGGACAGTGAATCCTTACGGGAGAGCTTTTATAAATGGTGAGCTCTGAAAATGTTTTGGCTATAGGTGAGGTCATCTTAGATGGCACCAACCATTCACAAGAGGAGGACACTAAGAGGCCAGGCTTCATTGGTTATTATACTCAGAGAATTACTTATTGATGTAGAATATTATTATCCCTCCCCACTGCCCCTCACTCCCCTCTAAAGAGTTATTTTACCTTTACTTTTCCAACAATATTCTTCCCACTAAGTTTCGGTGGTTACCTTTGCGTTATTAAAAAGCCAATGCCAATGGTGCTTCTCTGTTTCTCAGGTACCTCACAGGGATGTCTTCTTTCCACATTCTACAAAGTCCTGAATATTTTCTATCACTTAGACCTAAATTAATGCTCCCTTTGCTCTTTTGGGTTTTTGGTGTGGGGTTTTTTTTTGTGTGTGGTTTTCTTTGTTCTCCATTTTCCCATTGGGTATTTTTTTACAGATGTTTCTGGCTCCAGTGAGTCCACTGGCTTTCCACGCAGTACCTGTCCTTGCAGGTCCCACTCACTGCTGTGGCGCCACTATCTGGGAGTTCAGGTGGTTTTAGGATGTGCTGGTCCTGTGCATGGGCTCTGTGTACCTCCACAGCTCCCACCGTGAGGACAGGAAAGGTTTATTGGACCCAACTCCTTCTCAGGACCCATAGTAATAAGTAAAATATTTCTACTTTGCTGGGGTTTTGTTTGTTTGGTTGGTTTTTTACTTCTACTGGTAGGGTTCTTATTTCAGTTGAAATTAGGAGGTGTTGAGAGGTTTTGGGGTCCTTTTTGGAAAGCATCATGTAAATCCCTTTTGAGTTAAATTCAGTGGAGAGTCACTCTGGGCTAGCCCAGAAGCCAGGACAAGTGTAACGGTGTTAGCACAGCTCTGCCTGGGTTCAGTAGCTTTCCTGAACAGCGAGGCATAGGAGGCTGAGCAGAGGACTGTGCTAATTCACTTAAATCCTGTTCCATTTTGGAAATGTCACATTTCGAGGTAGTAAATTTCGGCGTAGTGCTGTGTTTTGTCATGCAAACACACCCTGATAAATCTTTCGATTCAAAGGTCAGTGACCCATTCACAGATGAAACCACTTTTTTTTTTTTTTTCCCAGCTAAAACATCCAGATAGCATTGTACCGAATAAAATACAAAGCGATGAACCCAGACCCAATGGCTCTACTTTTAGCTGATGCCTATTATGTGTGTGTATGTGTGAAGGTAAGTATAATGCAATGACAGGCTTTTAGAGACTTCTAATCTACATTTTTCTGAACTCAGAAATACATGAATAGGAGCCTGACTTCATTTTCTGAATCCAAAAAGCACGTCTCTCTATCCTATGCTTTTAAGCTTACTTTCCTTTTTGCTCGTTTGCAGTTTGTTCAGGGTTTTTTTGAGTTGTATGCATACATCTCGGAGCAGAATGGTGGCTTTTATTTGTACCTGGACTATTTTCTCCTCCATATTCCAGAGCAACTGCTCACGTAGCAAGAGGGCACAGATATCCACACAGATCTAGCTAATCTGTGGTTATGAGAGCTATTCAAAATGTTTCTCCATTTTTTTTTTTCTTTTCCTATATTGCCTCCTGGACAATCCTTTGTTGGATCCTTGGGGAAGTGCTGAAGTCCTCATGTTTTGCCCTCAATGTTAGAGCTTCTCCAGTGAGCAGGGTGTTCATTCTGAGGGAGAAATGGTTCTTATTACAGCTTCTGTTCAAATCCCAAGGTCAGGTGTACGATCATGGCAAGGGTTTGTGGTGGTTCTCTGCATGTGCGTGTGTGTAATGTTACAGCAGCTGAAGATCAGATGCTTTCAATTTTCACTTTGTGAAGCCCACATAAGCAAAGGGATTTCTTTTACTTGATTGCTTAATTAAGTAGGATGTTTGCTATGGAAAGCCAAATATTCCAAATTCTGAATAGCTTAGCAAGTTTTTAGAAAACTTCTGATTTGATGCGAATAGAGTCAAACAGATGAAACTTACTTTCTTTAACAAAATTCAGTTTGGAGGGCCTGCAAGAACTAATTAACTAAATTAATTGGTATTGGTTTCACTGGAGCAGATGACGATGGCAGTTATGCGTGTTGCACTCGTGCCACTCTTACTCTTGCAACGCCGGAGCTTGTGGGTTTGGTTTTGGGTTTTTTTTATGACAGAGATAATGTACTGAAAAGAGGTCTCCTAAAGCCCCAGATACCGTCTGCTTTGCTTTACGGCGTGCCACCACCAAGCTTGCACAAACTAGAGAGAGCTTCTCTGCTTCCGTTTCCACCAACGCAAGCAGCAGGGGTGTCACTTTGGATGTGATTCCGGGGGGGGTTTGGTAAGGACACGGTAGCTATTACGAAGCGCGGCTTCTGCAGAATCGCTTCTTGACGGTACGCTTGGAAGATTAAATTAAAGAAAAATTATACTGGACCAATTCTGCAAACACAGAGGCAGATCTAGTGATGAATACACAAGATAACACCTTAAGAGTGTTAAAGAGAGGAAAGTGTTGAATGATTACCTTGAGAAGCAAGATCCGTTCAAGGCGTTTTTTGAGGATTGAGCAGGGTGCGCTTCCCTTAGGAAGACGCTAGAGTTTGAATCACAGACGACTGAAGCCACTGTTCTTAAATGTATTTAAACACACATGCATACAGACATATAAACATATAAACCAGCAAACAGTCTGTTGCAGTCAGAGAGGTAAAGCGTCACAATTTTCCTTTCAAATCTTTTTTATCTCTGTTTTATCCACAAGCTTGTTCAAGGTCTTTTGTTTTCTCTTGTGACTTCTGTATTTCCTGGATGTCTGGAACTGCTTTTGGTATTAGCAGTCTAGATTCCCTTTTTTTGCTTTCCCTTCTCCTCTTACTTTTATTCTTTCATTCTTTCTTCCTGCTATTTAATAAACTCTACTTTTTTTTTTTTTCTCCATTGTCTCTCCCCTCATACTTTGCTTTTTGAGCTCTTGGCTACAAATACAAGATTCAAAGGGCAAATCTATTAAAAGAAATGGCAGTAGCTTTATGGCTCTCCCAGGATAGGAGAAAGAGTTGATTCCCCTCCTCCCACGCCAGTGATCTCGCCTGGGAAGCCGCAGCTCATTTGCACCAACCTACCCGCTGCTTTCCCGGGCTGCGGGAGCTAATGGTGTCAGGAAAATTCTAGGATGCACCTCGCCCAGCTCTGAGGACTGCAGGAGGCCTGAATTCCTTCACAAGATTGCCCATTAAATAAACAAACCAAATATAGGCCTTTGAGTGAACAAGACTGCCTTTTCTGCTTGCTGTTCCTGCCTTTTGGCTTTACGTAGTGGACAGGAACCTACAGTACATTTCCAGCAGAGGAAAGCCTTGTCTTTAGTGTTTCCAAGGTGCCCCCAGCAAAGCTCTTCCATTCTACCTTGCAGACATATTTTTCTTTTGTTTTGTTTTCCCTGCATTTACTGGTGCTCAGAGCTAAAGCCTTGGGCCATCCTTTAGGTTGTGGGGTTTTTTGTTTTTTTTTTTTACTTTTTGAATACCCCCTCCCAATTTCAGTTTCTTCTGTTGATTCCTGTTGGGCATTTGATGACTTGTACACAGACATTGCAGCTGTGAAGTTTATAGAATCATAGAATCACTTTGGTTGGAAAAGCCCTTTAAGATCATCGAGTCCAACCTTTAACCTAACCCTGCCATCCCACCACTAAACCATGTCCCTAAGCAGTTTCTCTAAACTAAAGGAGAAACTCTAAAGCAACACCGGCTTTTTCCTGCAGGGTGGTTTACAAAGTTGCCAATTAAAAATATCCTCAATCAAAACTGTTGGATTTCAGAGTTCAGTTTTCAAAAATAGCATGATTATAAAAGTGGAGCAGAAAAAAAAAAAGTAATTATAGGGGCTTTCTCCACTGCAAACTGTGACCTCGTAACATGTCACCCCAGACTGATCATGCCATGAATTACTCATATTGTAAGCACAATAATCTTACTGGCACTGAAGCTTCAGCTTCTTTATACTTTGCTGGGATCTCTAAAAATCCTCAGCATCGTCATTCTTGTGTACCTGCTCTGCTATACTCTCTTACAAATCCATACAATTGCGACACTACAGATATCCTTCGAATTGCTTTTACCAGAGCTGAACCCCAAGCATTTTCCTTGAGCAGAGGCAATATTTGCCCTAGGTGCTGTTTCCAGCCATTTGACAGAAATATGAATACGCTGCAAAAATTGGCGCTCGTCTTAATTTAGCAAACACCTTGCTGTATGGGTTTGGTATCGTAGAGCACTGAAACGCAGCCCCAGACCGAACGTTTCATGAGCCCAAGCCTCCTTACTGCTATGGAAAGTGTATTTTGCAATAAGGTTCTGCACCTCGTTACGTGCCAGGTATATCAAAAGCAGTCTTACTGCTCGCTATTTTATAGCAATCACTTTTTAAAATTGGTAAATCGTCATGCAGAAAGAGGAAAAAATAGTCAACGTTCCAGTAATTGCTGTTTCTCACTGCAGAAGGGGATTTACAAAGAGTGCAAGAGTGTCGAAGGTAAAATTATTACTGGATGCTCTGCTGTGAGTTCCAGCAAGCTCTTGCCTAAAATCTATCAACTGAAAGGCCACGATAATGCTTTATGAGTGTAATGGAGCCTCTGTTGTAAAAATCTGTTGCCGGAATCAGAGACAGAGATGGAGGGATTCATCGAAGAGGCCTGCTAAAAATGCAATCCAACCTACAACTGTTATTCTTAAAGCGGCAGACATAACCCAGTACTGATGCCCAGGCTGTTACACTGAACCAAACTCATTTATTTTTGAAGCAGTTTATTAATTAAGTCAGAAATAACTCGGGGCGGGGGTGGGGGGTGGGGGAAGTGAAGATGCTTTCTACAGGAAATTAAAGTAGCAACATAAACAAGCTATGAATACTCTATTTATTTCCAATTAATGAAATTAATTTGAAAGATAGAATGAGTTTCCAATCCATGATCCTTGTACCCTGCTATGTTGTCTGGAAACAGAATTCATTTTAATTAGCTGTAAAAAGTATTTAAAATTTTCCAGTGTCTAAACAGCCATAAATTTAGGACTCTCTCCAGAAAACAATAAGGATTGTGTTTCGGGTTTTACAAGATTATACTGAATATTTTTAGTAGCAGTAGTGATAAAAACATACATAAATCATGTATCTCTAGCTTTTTAACGTCCTCCTAATATCTATAGCAGTTGTAAAACTACTCCCATCATCGTTGTTGCATTGTGAAGTTAGAAAATGTAATAATTCAGTCGTCCTTTCCACCAACTTTTGCAAGACCCTTCCACTCTTCCTACCACTTTCTGATACAGGAAAGTTCATAATCTGAGTTAATCCTCAAGGAAAAAGTGATATTAATTAACTGGTTGCATCTCCCCCTTACACAATTAACTCTGTGACTAAAAGGAGATGTGATTTGTTACATCCCATGCATATTGTCAGCCACTAGGGGACATCGAAGGGTAAATCAGCCTGGGCTTTCAAGTCCCTGGAGCTGGGACTTGCCTTCCTTTCTATTTTAGCCTTCGTTGGCACAAAGATCAAACATCCCAAAAATCGCTTCCAAGCTTGAGCCTTCCATATGGCATTAACACGACCTTACCAATCGCGCCAGCAGGAGAGCTCTAATGGGTCCTGACGCACAACGTCCCAATTAAGTGTCACAATGAAAGCAGCAATTTTACCTTGTTTAATAACCAAGTTCACGGAAGCAGGTCTTTGCTTCAAAGGATCTTTTAATAAACGTGAAGAAAAGCATGAGAGGAGAAAAAGCCAAGCAGAAGTATAGTGGGTTTTTTTTTCCTTCCAGATGATTAAATTGGAGAATTGTTAGCTTAAAGACGAAGATTTCAGTAATCAAAGAGAGTCTCTCCAGAGAGGCCCCGTGGAGCTGCACAGACAACATACGCACGCACGCATGTGCCAGAACTGGTTGTGTGCACATTTGTGTAATATACGTGCCTTATCCCCTTTTAAAAACCATACTTGAAACAAAATTTTTAAAATTACAATTTTTGTTTGTAGCACATTGCCCTGGACTGCATCACAGAACTCTTCAGATGAGGTGGGGTTTCATCGCGTGGCAAAGTGTCGTGGCGTATAAGCTGTGAAAGTAAAAACTAACTTGGAAAAATCAAGCACAGTTTTATTCTGAAATTCAGATTCTTGCTATTTTCTCACAACAAAGACCTCCGTATTTGTTTGTACAGACAAGTCTACTGTGCACGGTAGTTCCCCTCTTACCATTTGCACTTGCCATTAACTGCAGAATTGACATAATGTGGTAGCAGGATTTATTTTTTTTATTAAAGTACTTTTTGGTAGTGATTTTTTATATGGACACACACTTTGCTAAGAGAGAGCTCTGCTCTTCTTTCCATGAGAGCGTCCCGTGGTTACTTGATAGAGCTGAATAACAGATGCATAGCAACAATAGGTCAAGAAGAAGCATTAAAGATGTCTATAAAATAGCGGCTTTCTAACGGGTGGTGCTGGAGAGGTTAGGGAACGTGGCAGTACGAGCGCATGGCGCACAGGCCAGGACAGCAGCAAGCAGATGGGTGGCTGAGTGCAGTACGGCGAGAAGCATCCACCCACCCTAGCAGCCGTCCTTCCTTGCTGACCTCACGCTGCCTATCCATAATACATGCAACAACACACATTTCTACTTCAACAGCGTCTCGGGGGGCAGATTTGCTGGCTTTCTCCTTCATTCGAGAGAGCTGAGGAATTCCAGGCCAAACCAGCAACGCAAATAGGAAAGGCAGCCAGAAATTTGTAGTAACGAGGTGGTGATTGCTGAAAAAAGTCTTGGTGTGGGAAAACCTGGTTTGTTTTTTGGTTTTTTTTCTCAGCGTAATGCTCATTGCAGTAGCTCAGTTGCTGGTGACATGATAAAACGGTACTTCTTTTTTTCACCACAGTTAAGCAGCTAAAACATAACTGAACTCAGTATTAACTAAGCTCTGTAACACCCCCGTGGAAATTATTGATCTAATGTGCATATACTTACAGTGAAGCACCACAGGTCAAAGCTAAATGTTTAAAAATACAGGTGTACAAACTCTAGTTATGAGGCCATCAGAAAGATTTAACTGAACCCCGCACAGTTCTTCATCCTAGAATCAAGTTAGAAGTGTTAGAAACCAAAAAGCATCTTGGATCCTGGGAACAGGGGCAATTGGGCACCACAGCTGTAGCAGGTACCTGATTAGGAGGGAGGGGCAAAAAGGGAGGGCCAGGGTCAATTAAGAAGGGTATTTTTAGCCCTGTCCTCAGAAGGGCTCTTGACTGCGCTTAAAAGCTACATGAAAATTATCTGTTGGATGGATCTCCCAAGAAAAGGTAAATCTGGCCCGGGAGCGTTGTTTGGGATGAGGTTCCTTTGATGTTTTTTTTCTAAGCCTGGTTTATGTGGTGTTAAACAGTTAAAAGGTATTTTTTTCTTTTTAAATTAAGCGTAAGTTGGGCCTGCGCTAATTTAGTCTTTAGCTGAAAATTAGTCACGTTGTTTGCCCTTATGCTGCAATGGAATGACGGATCTCTTCTGCTCGAGTGTTTTATAGCTTGGATTGCACTAAAATATCTTACAGTGAGTAAGTGGTGGGTTAGTTTGGGACGTCAAGCGATTTATGGGATGACTGTGATTTCTGAATATGGGGGAAAAAAACCCCACTGAAATGCATGCAGGTAGCACGGTTTACCAGCACGAGGGGAAGCCTTCATCCCTGCTGTTCCTGGTGAGCTCCATCATGGCTGCTCCCATGTCAGGCTGTGCTCTGGGAAGGGTTACAGCGATTCGTGGTGCTGCCCTGCTAGTTAGGTACTCGAAGAATTTTTTTTCTTCATTGGTGATGGATTAAGAGCTGGTCTTCTACTTTTCTAATTTCTGCAAGACCATTGTAGTTGGAGGCCTGCTGTTGTCCTGCCTGGCATAAAATGTAAAAATTTAAAAGAGACTTTATAATGTTTCATCTTTCTCTTTGGATTCTTTGTGTGCTCTCTGGCACTAGGTAATGTTTTTCACACCTGTATTTCAGCAGTGTTAAAAAATCAGGCTGTACTTGAGAGACACAAGCACTGTTCAGTAGTTTTGCCCTTTCTTATCCCGAAATTAGCAGCACTGGCTTGCGGAAAGGGAGGTTGTTGCGTTTTAAAAAACTGTTGCTACTTTAAAGAAGCGTTCAAAGGCTGACCTTTCACAAATGTCTACAGTTAAAATGGCTTTTAATTGTAAAGCATGCGTGTGATGGAGTTAAAATAGAAATATTGACATAATGATAATAAAAATGACATAAAAATGATGATAAGACATGCAGAAATGCTGTCCTGGTGCCTCCCTGGTTAGAATTACTTCTCTGGCTTACCGGGGTCCTGGCACAGCCTGGTGAGCGTTATGGCAGAACCGCTACCTAAAGGATTTCCACTAAACATAGTAAGCTGTAGATGTGCCTCTTTCAGCCCAACAGTGCTCCTCTAACTTACGGTGTCTGGGGAGGGAGAGAAAGGATCTCTCAGCATAGGCTTTATCATTGGAAGCATTCTATAGGAAAAGCTGTTATTGCAGGGGAAACTTGGTATCTTTAAGCCTATTTAATGTCCAGGGCTACTGTGGGAACTTGCTGTTACTGGTTTGCAAAGGCAGTGTGTACACATGAAAAGCTTGCACTGACTTTGGAGTCAGAAAGACCCAAGGAAGAAAAATAACATACAGACAGGCTTTTCCTGGGACAATCATGCTAGCTGTCAATTAGATAAATAGTCTTTACGGTTTGTTTTTACTGCATGTTTTTAACTTTAGCCCTTGTTTTGTACTTACATGTCTTTGGGCTATCCAGAAATTTTCCTCTGTTTCCTTGAGGTTTCTACTCCATATATTTCTATTGCTCTTGCTGGTGTTTATATGATTTATGTGCCCTTTGCTTAGGAAAGGAATCGGACAACGTTGCTTAATGGAGTAAATGCGTTATCACGCTGTAATACACTATTAAACGTAAAAGGTGCACCTCAGCACTGGTGCGGATGGAGGAGGCAGGGTATGCAATACATATTTTACAGCAGGGAAGTTGTGTTTACTGACCTGTATAAGCTGCAGGGATTTCGTACTACAAGTGTGGCAATAGATTTGTTTTGTGGAGCACGCACCACACGAACTTGTAGTCAATATGAGCGGAGTGGCATGGCACTCTTGCGTGTATCGGGTTGAGTCGTTCCAGGCAATCAGATTTAGGTTCGTAAAAGTTCTTGTTCTGTGGCACGATGTCTGAAGCTAATGTAAAATACAAAGGACTGCACGGTCCTCCGAAACGAGTGATCCCTCGTGCTTCAGCCAGCTACATGTGATGTTTTCAGCAAGAGCCCTTATTTCCAAGTATATGAATTGGAAGCTTGAGAGCCTCAAGGCACTGAGCAGTACGAGAGCCACCAGTGGATTTGCATATCCATCTCCATTACCAGGAGCCAAGGGCTAGAATCTGTCACGCAGAGGAAGGTGTGGAGTCATATCCCCACCAAATAGATTGCTCAGAGAGCAATCTAAGCTGTGAGAACCGGTCGTGTAATTCTCCGTTATGCCATTAAATGTCCTCAGTAGTCCACAACCGTAGTCTCACTCCGTGGAATATACGGTGCCAAACAGAAATGTGAGATAAGGGGTTTACACGCTTGCAGTAAAGCGGAGGAGGATTTGAGCTGTAACCTCTGGGTGAACTCACTGTTTCAGCGGAGCAGGCGGAGATATTTCTGTCTGTCTGAGGGTGAGAAGCCCCGCATCATCATCACCTCCTTTCATGGGAAAGGCTTGGGAACTGGGGTTGCTGCTGTGGAGGGTACAAGGGAAGCTGCTTTTGCAAAGGGATTCCTGCAACCTCACCCAAGTCTTTGCCCTGTTCACCTCAACCCTCACTTGGCACAAGCAAAGCTGATTTTTCCAGGGCTCGCGTTGCTTTGTTGCTCGTTCTTAATCCACGCTAGGAAGCTACTAATTTACCTAGAGATCATTGTGATGTCTGGCAGAGGTGCTTCAAAAGAATCTACAACCATGCCAGTCTCCCCCATGAGTTGTACTACCATGTCATGCTGAGACTTGGGATTTAGTTTTTTTCTGGGCCAACTAGATCCTGTAGTTACCAGCCCTGGCAAAGATAAAATGAAGTTGAGTGGGTGAGACTTGTCTGCGGTGGGTTTTTTTTCCCTCTTTTGTCATACTGTACTGGATTGCATTTGTGGAATAGGCACATCCAAGGAAGGTGAGATTGATGACTATATAGCACTAAGATGTTGGCTAGAAGATTTATAGGACAGTTTGTCAATTACGTGAAGTTAAGCAACATAACCCACTGAGCGGAGTTGAAAGCAACACGGTTCCTGGCACAAAAATGAAATGGTGTGAAAAAAAAATCTTGCCTCTTGCTCTCCCAGGATTCAGAATGGTCTTTACATCTGTTGTCTGCAGAATTTCTGTTATGTCGCTGGCCTTCGCAGCCAAGAAGATGCTCTGCATCTGCTCTGAAAGGCTAGTTCCCTTCTGAAAACACTAACCCAGCTTTGACAGATGCAGCTCAGCCAGAAGAATATCAGCTTTCAGCTTCTGCGCAACTTGCACATAACCTATAGGTGTATGTCCCACAGATGTTCGCTCTATGGATAGCCATTCAATCCCTTAGTAGGACGTATGTCGCTTGTCCCAACGGCGTACACACGTAACGACGGACAGCGGCGTCCAGTGTGGTGCAGATTCCAGCAGTGGGGTTTTCTGGTTTAGCTTTCTCTTTTGCCTCCTCTGACCAGCCTGCTTCACTCATATTAGCTGAGATGTATTTTGTGATGCCTGCTATGAGACAAATGACTCTTGTCTGCTAAAATTCATTTGAAATCTTCATTAGCGCTGCCTTTTCAAGCACATAGACAGCCAAATGTATAACATGGATAATACTTGAGTTTTGCTTTTCTGCAGTTACGTACTGGGCAGTCCATTGAATGAAAGCAAAGTGATATCAGAAAACTTCAACATAAAGTTCTGATTCCTTCAAGTTATTACAGGACAGTGACATCACCTTAGAAAAATCTTCACTGGAGACATTAATTGCTCTAAAGATTTCATTTGCTTATTATCTTATGGGTACTCTGTTGTATGGACATGGTGCTAAACAGCTTCTTCTCAAAGAGGCTGTGTGTTTTCTCAGAAGACAAAACATGAAAAAGATTTATTGCATTTTTTCAATCAAAGTGATGGCTTTGCTACTTTCAAAATTTTTGCTACAAAAAGAGAAGATAAATGAGGAATGCTAAGCAGAATGGAAAAGGGGAGACTTCAAAGAGAGATGGTGTGGGATAGGAAAGAGAAAGAATGGGATCCACTGGGAAGGGGGGGAAAGCTGAGATGAAAAGGTTATTCAAGGGGGTGGCTCAGATCAGATGCAATCATGACCATATGCATTCCTGAATCTTAATTGTAGAGCCAGGATTAAAACAGCTTCTTTAACATCAGAGGAAGCTTTCTAAAGAATGTGAACGCGATTGTTCTGGCAAATAATTTTAATTGTCTCAAAATGGTATTGCAGCTCGCCTGTGTAAAAGTGAACGTGGATTTTATGTAAACATAACTTTAAAGACAAGGGTTGAATAAAAGTAGAATTTCTCTACAACATCAAATGCCATCTAGATCTGAATACTTGGCAAGGTTTGGCAAACGGTTTCATAATAGAAACATGGACTGACTACAGATGTCGTAAGAGTCTGTAGATTTGTGTAAACCAGCACATTTTATTTCTATAGTATATCTGTGTATTGAATGAAATGTGGCTTTACTTACTAAGTTTCAACTCTACTTTAAAAAAAAAAACCCCGTAACTTCTCTATTTGTGATTAGTGCAGTACATATTTGGAACATGAGTCCTAAAAGCTGTGTAGCTATTCAACTTTTACTATTTCATCTTTGGCGTCTTATGGTGGGTACTAAGAAACTTAGTGGTGTGGAGGTCACCTGATAGGACAACTTTTGTCTAAAATGTGTACTTCCTAAAAGGGGCTGAGACTAGCATGAGGAAGTACTGCAAGCCTTAGGGTCCCCCCCAAAGTATCCTAAGTATTAATTAAGATCTCTTTTTAAAATGGTCTGTTGCAAAGAGAGACTGCATGTGCCTCTAATTGCTCCTGGAGACAACAGCAGTAGTGGCGAGTTTAACTCCACATGAGAGAAAACCAGATTCTTGTCACTCAGAGTAGAATTCTTTTGCTTTTACAGATAACATTGCATTGGCATGCCCTCAGCTCACCCATCTAAATGGCCACATACCTGTTTATATGTGAGGGGAAAAGCATGCATACAGGGAAGCTTCCCTATCTTTGCAAATTGCTCCCACCAGTATATACTGGATTTGGTTTACTTTAGAGAAAATTAAACCACTGGCTTCAGAGAACCTACTGTCTTCCTCGGAGCTTGCATAACTTAGCTGAGAGGGAGAACTTGGTTTTTGTCACAGAATTGTGTGTCTGAAAGACGATGGCTGGTCTGACAAATTTTACCGCTGCTTCCACGAGAGCCGTAACAATTCCCAGGTGTGCTTCAGGTCTTGAGGTTGACTATACTGAATGCTCCAAAGGTCTGATGAGTTGGTGGGTATAGAAATTACTCGGCATGCTGCAGGATCAAGTGAAATGAGTATTAGTTAACATGCTAGTAACAGTACGAGTGGAATAATTAATTAGTTTCTTTTATACTGGAAACAATAGCCTTCTGGGATGCTTGCAACTGCAATAGCAAGGTTATCTTGTGCTATCTCTGGATTAATGTACGGGGTTTTTTTTACCTAAAAAAGCTTTGGATACAAAGAAAAATTAAAAAGGCTTCACTTGCAAAAACAGAAGCCCAAATTAAGCGCAAATTCCGTGACTGTTATGGAAGTTATCTTAAGCAACACGGCATTGGTGTACAAGAAGCAGTTGTTTGGGCCTTTACAACCACCAGTACTCTTTCCTAGCTTTAAATCTTGCAGTTTATCTCCACTATCAGCCAGCGCAGCAGCCACTAGACCCAAACCAAGCCCCTGCTACGCTCTCCTGTAGCGTGTCCTCCAGGGAAGGGCTCACGCCGCCTCACACCAGGCACAAGCCGGCGCGGGGGGACGGCAGCTCCGCGTTCAGCAGCCGGAGCCATTTATCTCCGGCCCCCCGTCGCCCCCGACAAGTGCTGGGGAACGACCGGGCCCACCCGGCCGGCCGGGCCCGGGGGAGGTGACCGGTGCCCGGCGCTGAGGGGAGGCGGCGGTTGCCGGGGCAACGGCCGTTGGCGGCCTCAGGTGAGGCGGCCGCTGAGGGCGGGAGGCAGCGCGCGCTCCGTCACCTCCCGCCCCTCCGGGCCGCCGCCCAGGGCCCCCCCCCGCCCCTCCGGGCCCGCCGCCCAGGGTCCCCCCCTCCGGGTCCCCACCTCCCCGCCCCTCCGGGTCCCCCCCCTCCCCGGTCCCGAAGGCAGCCGCCCCTCGGCGGTCTTTGAGAGGCAGCCGCCGCTTATTTATCCACGCTGCTGTGGTGCGTTCCTCAGCTTGGCAAGCGAGTGTGTCAGCTATGCTGACCGGAGCCCCCAAACTGTAAATATTTGGTACTCAAACCACACTTTTTTTTTTTTTAAATTTAAATCATTATTCATCCAGGACTGAACATCTCCAAAACACAGGACCCTTCCCCCCCCCCCCCTCGCCCCTTCCTAAGTCGGAAAGTGTAACAACAGTGTTAATCTTCTGAGGACTTCTTTAAATTTAAACTGCCAAATATAAAAATTAATGAGGTGTGAGGAGGCGCAGGCTTTTGCATCTGTCTGTCAACAACTTAAATATGGGAAAAGAAAATAATCTCCTTGAATAGCATCTGATTGCCTGCTTTATTTTGATTCCTATCTTGGTTCTGAGAGGCACTTAGTGCATGGAAAAAGAGAGCACTTAATATCTGGCAAGACCAGCCCGTGTGTCGCAGTCTCTCAAAGATTATTAATTTTCAAGGACGAAATCAAAAAGAAATGTAGCTGCTAACGTTTCCGAGTTCCAGCAGGAAGGAGGCGCGGCGGGCAGGCTGCGTGGGACACGGCGCTGGAGCCGCTCGCTGCCTCCGGTTTCTGTCTCTCATAGAATCATGGAATGTTTTGGGTTGGAAGGGACCCCTAGAGGTCATCTCTCGGTTGGGTTTGGTTTGCTTCTGTCGATGGACTTCAAGCCCAAATTAGGGCACAGCTGCTTTTTTTTTTTTGGTCTGACCTGTAAAAGGTCTTTGTTTCTCCTCTGTTGCTTAGCCAAAAGGTGAAATGAGGTAGGCCTAAAACTTTCTTTTTAGAGATGATATTTTCTTTTGAATATTTATGGTTAAGATGCAATAAAGAGCGTTCCAGTTTTCCATCCTTTCCCCTCTGGAGTTTTGTAATCCTCCTGAACAATGTTGGAGCCACTGTTTTGGGGGTTCTTTTTAATTCTGTTTTAATACATGAAGCACATTATTCATCTTTATATTGCACCAAGACCCACAGTTTTAATTAACTTCTTTAAGGACTTCATTCTGTACCCATTGACATTAATTAAGAAGTTCCTTTGGCTTTAGCTATCAGTCACTGCATTTGCTTGGGGCTAGATTCACCCAGGGGAGAGTTACAGAATTAGCCACGGAAATATCTGAAGCCAAGAAGGCAAGTCTGAACTTCCACCTGCCTTAGAAACACCGCTGCTTGATCCGGGACTGCCACGAGGACCCTACCTGTGCAACATCTGAAGCCTGATCCGCTGAGAAGCGTATTTTAAGGGGCTAGTGGTGGCCAGAGAGGCTGCCTGGGAGGTTTGGGACTGTGGCTTATCAACCTGAGGGTTCAGCTTGAGGGCTGCACTGTATATATTTGCTGAATGTACCCCAACTTTTTCCCCTCTCTTGGTTGTCATCTGACATTGTAGTGGTCTGCATGGTCTGGCTGGCGCGTGAGAGATGCGGGGGCTGTGTGCAGGTAGGAAATATCTTAGGTGAGCCCAGCAGAAGGTAAGGAAGAGAAGCCTGGTTTAATAGTTAAGGCCTGAGAAAGACCGGACTGAGTTTCAGTTTGAGTTTACTGTTGTTATGGTGGGTTAAAAAGCCACTGGACAAAAAAAAAGGATCCTGGCAACGAAGACCGGAGCTTGTGGCTTTCTTGTTGAGATGGACCAGTTTTCCACAGAAGAACCAGAGTTACTGCCTCCAGAGTGAAGTAGCCAGTGTTTTTTCTTCGTTTGGTTTTTGGTGTTAGGTGATAAAAGTTTGGCTAAGTCTTTCTTGGATCTGATTCCAGATCAAGGTGTATTGCATCTGGATGATTCACCTTGCCTAAATACTTAGAAAGGTATAGACTTCAGAGACCAGTGGCAGGGTCACATTGCTTTTTGCGGAAATTTGTTCTTGCTTTTTCAGTATCCCTTCCTTCGATAGTAGCAGATGGAATTCTTGCCTTGCCATGAGACGAAACTGAAAACCTCTTGTGTACATGTTTGTATATACTTGTGTGCATGTGTAAACAAGTCAATTTTGAGATGTTAACAAAGCAATCTGTCCTCTTTGGGAGTTTACTAAAGGGAATGGGCATTTCACATATATTCTTAAGCTTGCACGTGGACCAAAATAGCAGAAAAAAAAAATATCCTAGGCAGCAGCAAAAATTGTTTTATCTCTTTGTCCAGTTATTTTCTGCTGCGTAACACGCTCAGACACAGCTCATAACTTTTATTCCTTTAAAATTATTTTTATTGCATAACTGCGCAAATCCACATTTTTAAGCAGGCTGGTAACTTTCTTGAACTGAGATCATGTAGAACCAACAACAGCTGCTTAAGTGTGTATATATAGAGAGATTGCAAATATTTTTGATGTGTATTTAAAAAGTGATGCCTAATTTGGAAAATACTGAGAACTTCACTTACTGCATATGGTTGATGGCATAGCTTTGATTTAAAAGTTGAAATTATTCCGTGCTTATTGTTTATTTCCTTTATTCATTAGCAGATCAGCTGTTCTTTAAAGCAATGTCAGATGAATTGAGCAAGAGGGTAGAATAAAGTCTTAAGCCCCTACTATTTTTGTCCAATACTCATTAGTCAAATGAATTTGGAAACAAATAGTGGCCTTGATTCACTTACCCAGTATTATGCTGATGTAATTCCATCAAATTCTGAGGAGGTTTCTTCGTTTACACCAGCGTGAGTAAAGAGGAAAAAAAATCAGGTCTTGCATCTCTCTAGCAAAATGCAATTTGTTTGCCAGGAAGGCTGGATGAAATGTAGATATCACACAGGCAATATGCCTCTAGCTGCTGTGCTTTCCACAAGCAGCTCAAAGAGAATTATTTAATCCTTGTTTGCATAATAACTTCTGATAAATAATTCAGGAACGTATGGCCTAAAGTGTTTTTTTAAGGCAGTGCCTGAGGGAGAAACACGATTCTGTTCCAGTTTTAACAAGGAACCAGGAACCCCAGCAGAGTTGTTGGAGCTGTAGTCAAGCTCTTCGGACATGTTTTGGTGTAAAAAGTACAGTGAAATGCACAAGAGGACTTCAAGATATTTCATGGGGAGTTGCCCCAAGAGGAAATACACCTCTGTGCAATGCAAATATTGTGTGTTTGTAGTGTGAGAGGAAACTAACAGCCTGCAATATAGCTCCTTAGTAATGGGACTTAATAGTGTAATCCATTAAATCAACTGTCTAGAGAGTGGTGTTCCGAAAAAGGATATTTTTTTTTCTCCTTATAACAACAAGATGCTTAATACAGGCTTGCTGACAGTAAGTGCTTAAAATTGGCTTCTCTCTTTTTCCCTTCTCTCTGGTTATCTTTAACATGTTAAAGTGATCCTGATTAAGGAGTGAAAATGGTATCATTATGTCTGGCTACTTTTTTTTCTTCCTGTTTTGTATTTTTGGGAAATTATTTATTTATAGGACCAAACCAATTCTGTTAGCCAACATAATAACTTGAATTCATCTCTGTCAGATGGATTTTGTTACCCTTACTGCTCGTGTCTGCTAACTGCAGTGGGGTTTGCTTGGAGTGAATACATAGTGGAATGTGAATAAGGAGGCAAACCTGGTCCTTACATCATTGATCTGAAAGGGGGGGAAAAATTACTGTTATTCCTGCCAGCCTAGGGGATATCACTGCAATATGAAAACTGTTCTCAGCCTATCATGGGTTTTGACATCCATAATGATGGTACCATATACAAACCTTGTATTTACTAATTACAACAGAAATCAACAGCTGCTTGTTTGGATTTAGAGCAAAATCCTGTTCATTCTCATCCAATTCTCTGAGCTGAATTTTGTTTGGTTTGTGCTGTAGGAGAGTCTTATATGACCATGCTCTTTCATCAACCCTGCTTGTGCTTCTCTATAGGAAATGTACAAAAACCAGTAAAGGTGATACAGACGTCCCCAACAAAAGGATGCATAAAGGCTATTCTGGAACAATCTACCTGAAGTTTTCAGCTTCTTAGCAGGTGCAATGGCACGGTCGTTTCCAGACTGTTGTACTCTGTAGGCAATTCTGATTTATGTTTCAGTTACCGCAAAATAGGTATTTGTAAAGATGAATGTTTAGTGAAACTTCGTAACAAACAAAATATTATCTTTATGCGGGTGATATGCACCTTTTATAGAAATTATTGCCGGATGTATTTTTGATGGACTCTGTATCCTATTCTAATATTATGGAGGAAAAGTGAGTTACCACTGAAGTTTTATTGGCTAGGTAGAAAGAGAATCTCGGGAACATACTGTTCTTCTCTGGTGCACATGACTGCTCTCGATATATTTTTTTTTTTTTTTTTTTTTGAGAGAGAGCTTTTAATCTTTGTTAGGGTGCCTGATTTTCATGGACCTTTGAATGGAAGTAAGCAATTTGGCAAGAAATGAGTTATTCTTGCGGAAGGCTCATAAATGAAAAAAGTGCAAATTTGGCAGAAGGACAAAGTGAAATGTGACTGTAGTATTTGTTCAAACATTGCCAGGCTCTCCCAGACAGGCTGTTAAAATGCAAGTGTGGATGACAGCTGTGTATCTCCAGGTGAGGCTGATTTTGTTTGAAAATCTGGTTTTGTTCTATGTAGGCAATTTGGCTGTTTGAATTTCAACAAGGAGAAACAGTATGGTTACCGTGCTTTCTGTTCAGTTTTTCCCTGTGTGTTTATCTGCAGAATTCCCAGGGAGACTCTTTTGTTACCATGTTCCCTGGAAAATCCTTTAGTATCTCATGCTGTGCTTCTTTCAAACCTGAGGTGTAACAATACCATTTTAATCTCTCCATCTGTTGATGGCAGAAGATCAATGCTGGAAGACTGTATATTAATATAAGCCTCTGGTGTGTCTCGTTTGGCATTTCTATTATTTCTGTCTTTCTGATTATATAGAAGTCGTCTGCCATAGGATCCAGTTATACCTGTAAACGATTTTATAGTCTTATTCTTCTGGGTCCTTTCTGCACCACCAGGTAGTCTTGATCAGTAAGGTATTACACCTGTGCCCACTTTTAAGTGTTAGAGAAGTACTGTTGATTTTTGGGAACTAGATGTCTCCAAGCTCTTCTATAAATTAGAGCATATGTGATGAAGGTGCATTTGCTGCTTAGCTCTGATTTTTATTTACAGGAAGCATGATTTATTCTGGAGAAAATCCAGCCTTGATAACATGAGAACTAGACTGTACCTCAAAGATCTTGTAGTTTAAGAACAAGCACTTGGCTTTATGCGTGTAGTTCTGTTGGCAGCAATGACATTGATAACACAGTTTGCTCACAGTATTGAGACCTAATTTTGTGAGAGGTAACCCAGTAACAGGAAAGCGTGGGGGGAGATAGTTATAATATGGCAACAGTACCTGTTTTGACATGAAGCCATAAAGATCATTTAAAGGGAAATACAGGTTATTTATTTATTAAATGCAGACCTTAATGTCAAAGAGTTGTTCTAGTTCTAGCGGTATCAATGACCTGCAATTCTATTGTCCATCGCCCAAGCATTGAGCTTATCGGAGATCGCACGCTGGCTAATGTTTTGAGATGAAACTCACGAGCTATCCTGATTCTCATGCATGTTTTAATTGGGCTCTGGACAATGTGATGAGTCTTCTGCATCCATCGAGTACAGATCTCTATTGAAGGTGAGGGCTCAGGTGGCTAAATGCAAGTCTCGATGAGTTAATATGTTACCAAGTATTCAGAGATCATGTGCCTAGACGTGCACCATTTTGAATGCCAAGTAAATCATGTTTGTTTTTAAACTCTTCATTTTACTCTGCATTAGCCGCAGGCTAAGAATGGGCAAATAGCCAATTACTCTCTGGCTCAGGTGACATGCTGCTGCTCACTTCTGTCTGCGTATTTGATGTCATCACCCGAGGGACAAAGCAATGTTCACGTATTAAAAAGCATATCTTGCATTAAGAAGGAAGAGAACATTTTAAGAGCAATTCCAAGCGCAACTGAGGGTAGTCTGCTTTAACTGTACAATTACAGTTGGAACATTAAAACTTATAATTCTACCATAAATAACTACAGTGGTGCATGGGTGTTGTGAAGCCCTATTCTGATACACTCTGTCAGGGCAATGATGCGATCTGCAGGCTCCAGCTGTTGAACTCGGATAACATTTCTCTTAAGTCTTAGCTTTAAAAAATTGGAAAGCCTTCCCCATGTGGTAGAAAATACTGAAGCAGCAAGAGTTAAGCTATTCTGAAGTGTGAGCTTACAAACTGAACATTGATTGTGATTTGAAAGTCAGATTATATTGTATCATTTGCATCAGAAATATTTCTAGCACTGACAAATGACAATGCCCAGTTTGCCCAGTTGTGTTTTATTTAATGTGAAAATTCTTTACTCTTACTTCTGCAAACTTTCTACCCAGCAGGTTATATGGTGGAAGTGCTGCCTCTTCTGTACTGGAACCCCAAGGGCATAATGTGTATCTTCAGAAAAGGTGGTTTTATTTGTATATGTGTATATTTAAATAAGCTTAGCTATCTTAAGGAATAAATAAGTTAAAGCATATTTGTAAAATCTTCCATAGAAATCCTGTATTACAGGCAGCTGCAATCTGTTCATAGCCTATAGGGAGAACTTTACTCAGAGGAACCAAACAATCTGTAGCAAAGGCTACAAAATCTGAAGCTCTGTTTGACACCATGGAAGTTTTGGTATATTTTTTTCACATCTCTTGCTACTCTAAAGACAAAGTCAAAGAAACTCAATTTAATAGTAAGATTAAAGAAATTGGGGGATACCAGAGAGCCTTTTTTTTTTTTTTTTACTTTTAATTCCCTGCCCCCATTCCTGGGCTGCGTTACCTGAATTGACCTTGTTTAAGTTGATCTTGGACTGTAACTGGTTACAGAGAAGAGCTTGGTGCTTATTCACTGGTTAGTTACATAGCTGTTTGAAATGTTTGGGTCACTCGTCTATTTTAGAATAAATGAACTCTCTAGTCTCTGAACAGGGATGGTTGTGTGTAAAAACTGGATCTGCTTACCCCTGCTTTTGCAAGTGCAGAGCTGAATAAAGAGAAGGGATACAGATGTTTTTAGCCTTCCATGTTTGTTGCAATGGAGTAACTTCTTCAACTGATTGTTGCCGCCTGGGAGAAAGGTTTGGCATTTCTGGACCTGGCAAAAAAGTGACAAGATGGCCTTGCAGCGCTCCTCCCATGTGTTACCATTGTTGGGATCAACAGCCTCTAATTGGTGCCTCCAGAAGAAGAAAAAAACTCAGAGTTTACACTGCTGCTTATCAGGCTGTGTGTAGTTGTAATGAAGATCTTGTCTTGTGATCGCTTATGCAAGTGAGTAATTTTATTCACACCAGTGATCTCGGTGACTTCAGGGAGACTTCTCACAGTGGTTTGCTGACTTGAGGCTGCCATGTGTAAATTGTGGCTGCTGAAAGTTTTATAATTATGTATTTTTAATTAAATATTGCATATCAAAAATGTAATTTCTATTTCTCCAGAGCCAAAGAATAACATGATACATGAAGCTACTCGGATGAAGGTGCTAGAGTTGCAGGAAGAACTGTCATCTTATTTTCCAAGTGACATCAATTTGTGTGGCTAACATTTTAGTAATAAAAAGCAAAATGTAAATCTGTAGCCTGCTGTGAAGAGAAGTCTACAGTTTCAATGAACACTGCAGGATCTACTCATAAATATTCATTAAACAGTGCCTTACTGAAAATGAAATTTAAGTACTTAAGGTAATGGAATAAAAGTAGTTGAGAAGCTCTTTCAGACATGTTCGAAAACAGGACAGGAAAGAGGCAGGGTAAGTAGGATAAAGTTTATGACCTGCTTTTTGATCTTAAAAGCTAGAATAAAAGCACTATAGGGTTAATGGCACTGACATGCCTTGTCCCACAGCTAGGGAAGCCACATTAACTTTAGATGGAAAACCGGTAGAATTTTCATCTCCCTAAATGTGTGTGTTCAGTTAGGTCCTTCCATGGCATTATGATGTCAAGATTTCTATTTCTTTACATCAAGATAAATATGTGAAGTGTTGTGTGGCTCATAATTCAGAAACTGCAAGGTTGTCCACACAGGGGGGAAAAAAACCCAGCAAAGTTGCAGTTATTTTTGTTTTTTTAATTTTTAAGACCCCCAGAAATAGCAGATCAAGAGGATGAATAAAACAGGCTCCACTGCAGAGGGAAGTGATGATGACTCTTCATTTTCTTCACATGTCAGTAATTACATCTCTTCACACCATTGCTCTCCTGCACAAAGGTGAGGCATACTGAGGATGCTTCTTTCTATGAGTAAGCCTGTGACTGGCCTGTATGAAATGAGGGAAGTGCTCACACAAGTTGAATTGCTCCTGTACGGCTCCCTCAAAGTCAGTGTCTGTGCTCATCCCACCTAGTTTGAGGTGCTTTGCTGAGTTATCCATCCAGATTAGGAGCCTGGTGGCCCCAATCTCCCCATGTGTCCAGTGGAAAGGGAGTGAGTCCAAGCCACCTGGGGCTGCTCTTGTCTTTCCATCAACTAAACAGGGGGGTTGCAGCAAGTGTGCTCTGATATTTGATGACTCGGTGTGTAGAAAGTGGCAGTTTAGTGCCTGTAGGTCTAATGCAGTTACTGTAGCTCAGGGTATGCTGCAGATTTAACCAGATGCATTTCTGAAAGCTTGGACAGGATCCTGAGCTAGCCATAGCTTTGAAATGTAACTGCCAGCACTGTGTTTCCTCAAAATAAGAATGCTGCCAGGTACTGCTGGGCTTCTAATCTCTAGAGCTTGGTTTTATTAGAACAGAGTAGCTTTTGAAATAGGGAGAACTCTGATCCTGCAGGATGAGACAGGATTCAAATAACAGGTTAGAAAAGCAAATTTCTTTCCTGCCCTCTGTGCCCTTGAATGAGGAGATCTTTCCTTCCCCTTCTGCTTTCTCAAGTCCAGCAGTTTTCAGTGAGTTGGAGAACCTGTGCAAAATTTGGGTAGTAGTTCTGCTTTTTGCCTGTCTTGGGAATCCCAGGGCCTTGGGCTATTGGTGCCTCCTGTGCTCTTCCAGCTGCGTTTTTATGTTCCACAAAGTCCCCAAACTGAGAAATCTCCTCTTCCGTTGTTAGTGCAATCATCTGAGGAAAAGATAAAAAGGGAGGTCTCTTTAACACAATGCGACATTGAGCTTTTCCATGGCTCCCTCTCCTAAACTGCAGCTGAAGTGTCTTGAGAAGCAGACAGGAGAGGTGTCAGAGCAGCTCCTCAAGTAAACCTAGGCATGGATGTTTAGAAAAGTCAGGACTGATTTGGATTGAGATGGTCGTCTGCTGCCAAATCAACCTTATGGATGTTCTCATCCCACTTGAGAAAGGACCGCTTGAGGGGGCTGAATCTTGAAGAAAATATTTTGGACAAATGTGTGGTGTCTCCTTGGAAAATTGAGTAATTTTACCCTGCTTGACTCCAATGACAGGCGGCCTGTTGAAGGAACGGGTGGAGTTGGTGTTTCCCTAACAACCCCTACGGTTAGCATTGCTGTAGGGTGTTGTGTTAAATCCTTTCCTATGCCTTCATGGCTTGTTTAGCCTGTGTTCAGATAAACGATGCACATGTTGTATCAAACTATATCTGGAAATAGTGAGGAAAATGCTTGTTCTCCATATAGCTCAATTAATAATGTACAGGATTTAGTATATATTAGAGCATTACTGCTTTTTTGACATAAACTATAAGTAAATACTACATATTTGCATACCGTATGACTCCTTAATTATTTAAGAAGCTGCCTTGGCTAAAAACTTTAAGTACATCTAATTAAATGTTGTGAGGCAAAACGATTTTATTCTTGGTTTAAAAAAAAAAGGACTTACATAAAGGATTCATTATGGACAATATTTCAGTAAAACATCTGTTACTGTATTTATTCTGTTACTTTAAAAATAATTGCCAGAGAAGGAGGAATATGAAGACTTCTGTTTTAAAAAAAAAAAAAAAAATCCAAACTAACTTGATATTGGTAATATCAAGTGGTCATACCACAGTACTGGTAAGGAAAGTGCGGTTGCAAAGGTCCTATCGTGACGGTGAACCTTGACTTTCCTCAAATGTTGTGTAAGTCAGGAAGGAGAGCCTCCACCAAACTCAGAGGACAGATGGTAAAGCCACCACAAAGGAATCAAGTTCAGTTTCTATTTAAAACTCATTTACTGTTTTGCTGCCTGAGCCATAGTGAGGGGAGGGCATGAGGTCTGCAAACTGGGGGCAGGTACAACAAATCCCTGACGGCAACTTTTGCTATTTTTGTTATTGCTGTTGCCATGGCCAAGGCAGAGGCCTCGTGTCTGCTGCAGCTCTTGCAAGCAGCATGAAAGGGGTAGGAGGAAGTCCTGAGGCAGTGGAGGAGTAGCTGCTGGTAGGGATTATCAAAATGTCTGTCTTGAGATCTGATGGCAGCCAGCTCTGAAGTGTCACGCAGCAACTTTGTGCATTGATGTGTTATACTTCCTATTCCAAACAGTATCTACATATTGGAAATGAACTTTGTTTTTTGTAAACTTTGCCTAATTTTTTCCTGTGTTTTAATCTCATAGATTTCTGTGAAAACTAATTGCTAAATATGTACCCTGCAAACCGTTGCAAAACAAGCTTCTGTAACTTCAAATGTTATGCATGATATACCAAATCCTCTTTGTCTAGCTCTCTCTCTCAAAAAAAAAAAAGGGGGGGGGGGGCAAGGGGGACCCCATGAGGATACATACACTGAGAATTACTGATGTGGTATTTTGAATCCTTAATTATCAGTCTGTGCTCACAATCAGTGCGTCAGTGTCTACTGTCCTTTGGAAATTTGATTTTATCGCTTAAAAATAAAGAATCACAGATGCTGAAATTATTAGAATAAAGTAATTAAAGTAGCAGCCATCATCTTTTTCCTGTCTTGCAAAGAGAGCATTACTAGTTTTTGAAGTTGTCTTTTGGTCATCGATTTGTTTAACTGCCGAGCTGCCGTTGTAGGTTACTTGTTGATTGTAGCATTCTAGCTAAAGTTTCTGAATTGCCATTCTCAGCTGAAGACGTATCACAAGATGGAACAAATGACCTTTACAGTGTAATAACATCCTTTAGCCATCAGGAATTAGTGTGTTGCATCTATCATTCCTGCAGGCCTTAAGGTATGTATCTAGTTCTGTAGTGCCATTCCTGTAATAACATTACAGCCTTGAGAGACACTTCCCTCTCCAGTGCAGTTATCACCGAAACTGGTACTCTTGTTTCAGCATTAGTATTGCCATTGTGTGTCATGTAGGTGATAGAATAACAAAATATATTTCTGAACTAGCTATATCTTTTATGACTTTACTTTTACTACTTTTTTCGCTGAAGTTCGTATTTAGCTTAATTGTTACCCTGTGAATAAGCTTTTGTTTAGATAAAGCAAGAAAGCTAAAGGCTTGAGAACGTAGTCTGAGGCTTTGCACAAGTAACTAAAACATTATATGAAACTGCTGTACCCAGTAGGATAGTTTTGTACGCTAGAATTGGGAAGAGAAATAGGTACTTACTGGTTCAAAGAACAATTAGGTCCTATTAATAATGAACTTGCGGAACTTTACATGCTGTAGCTAATAAAAAAGAATTTACTTTTCTAAGCAGTTGTAAATGAAAGACAAGGCTTTTATCTGCAGCAATTTACAACGTATACTGTAATAGAAAATAAAGATTCACAATAAGAACTTCAAAGTGTCTGATTTAGGCTTCTAATTTTCAAGTCGAGAGGATTTAGCATTCACAAATGAAGATGTTGGTTTGTGTCGATGGATCTTTTAAGTTCGTTAAGGTACACAAGCCCTAGGATGATATAGGCAAGCCTTGTGACTGGCAGTTGCTCCTTAATAGAGGTGTGATGTTGGCAAGGAATACTGGAGTGAATGTTGCCAGCAGTCATTACTTGCGCCTAACCTGGGAAAGCACCATTAAAATCGGGAGTAATTTTGGGGGGGAAGTGACAGAATGCTGCAAGCTCTGACTCTCATTGATGCAATGTTTCTAGTTTCTCTTCCAGTGTTTGTCGTAAGTGACTGGCTGAAACAAATTTGAATGTGCTGATCCAGACTATCCTGGCATGTTAGCTCTGATCACGACAGCACATCCTCTGTGTGTTAAGGACAGCACAAAAGGATGAGGTAACGCTTCTGAAGTCCCAGACTGTTGCTGGGCTTTGCGAAGAGGCATGGTAAGCATGTCCCATCCTACAGTGCATAAAATAAGGTGAATTGCTGTCCCAGCACTTGCAGGGTACCCCTCTCCTCATCTTCAGGAGGAAAGCCATGTGGGTAGGCCAGCCGTGCCCTTACCCTCATCTTGTTTTCCCACATCAGTTACATAGCCCTATTTATAAGAATTGTTAAGTATAATTGTCACCTTTGCAAGAGCTGTGCCTACTCACTGCTTCTCCACTCTTGGGTGTGCTGGAGGAGGTGTTACATCTCTAAGTAGGTTTTTAAAACTCACTTACTGCCTCTTAGAGATCCCTGTTGTACTAGTCCCCTCTGTTACCATCCCCATAGCTAGCTTGCTAGGGTCTGAATGTAAATCGAAATTCGTGCCGTGTTTCAGTCAATTTACAACAAATTGCATAGCCCAAGAGTTGTATACCTTACAATTTGAGGACCTGCCTTCCTGAAAGGATACTAGTCAGCTCTTTCACTTCACAGTGAAAACTTTTTTTTTCAATAATTTATGTAACCTTTGAGCCTGAAGGAAGAGAAAGACTAAGAATAAAGTACACCTATAGATTCATCACACAGACTGAACAGGCAAAAGCAGACAGAAGCATCAAAGGATGTTCTTATTTTTCCACTAAACCTAATTTCAGGACAGTTAGACTGCCAGTGCCGTTATTGGTAGGTTTACTTGAATCTAAAATGTAGATGTTATGTGGTTTGAGAACACGCTATGTGTGAATGTGTGGGCATCAGTAGCACTGTGATTTGCATTCAACTGAAAGGAAAACTGAACAAAGAAAGTCACCTTGAAAATGGGGGAAAATGCTAGTGGAAAAATGTGGATGCGTATCTGTTAACAATAGACAGAGAGAGGGAATTCCATTGACAGTAAAATTACGCTTTTATTGCCATAAGGGAATAAGAACACAATTCTAAAACTGGACCAGCCATTACAAGGGACTGGACACTCATTTGGCTAGAAGACGACTGAACTTAATGCTCTGTGGCTTCTCACAAAAGCACAAAACGTTGGGTTTTGCTTAATATTGCTCCCCTCATGTTTTGCTTGGAAACCAGATTTTGGGGGGGGGGGGGCGGGGAAGGCCACTGATTTTAGAAGTGTTACTTCATGTCGGTCTTCTGGAAAGCACCTGCTAAAGCTAACAAACCCCTGAATCAAAAAAAAAAAAAAAAAAATGAGGTTTACCTGCAGTCAGCCCAGCCCCTGCCTTCGTTCAGTCCTTCGAGTGGACTGGCCTGTCTGCCCACCTGGGAGGGCTCCAGGGCGTTGAAGGAAGGACTCAGCCAGAATACGCTGCATTTGCAGCTCCCTTCCATTTCTAGTGTTGCAGTTCATCTGTGAAAGCCTGGAGTTGTTGCAGCTCTGAAATGTGTGCCTCTTACAGCCGTTCTCTATAAAATGGTTTGGTACATCCATGAGATAAACAAAAATACACAATGCCAATAGCTAGAAATCTTTTAAAAGTCTGGGCAAAAACCAATGCAGGACCTAGTTTTGATTATATCAGATTTTATTTGAGGGGACACCTCTCAGATGTAATGCTGAATATAAATCTAGTGTTTGTGTTCATAAGAAAATACTAATTAACCAGGTGGGGTAACTCTCTCCATCTCTTTTCTTCCTTTGAGTATCAGGAGAATGAAACGAAGTAGCTCTTAATATGTTCTCATCCAATTACATTTATCTCTCTGGCTAAAATTATTCATTGATCACTAATCGCTGGTAGTTGTTTACACACAACAGTGTTCCCATGTAGCGTGCAGCATATTGAGGATTATTGCTATAATAAGAGCTAATCAATGAAACCCACTCATGACTCTCTTAATGAGGTGATAGTGAAAGGTTTTTCTTTTGATTACTGCAGCAATAGATTTGTCAAAACAGACATAGCTGTTCCCAGCCAGCAGGAAAATGGTTTTCAACATTAGATCGCAGACACCATTTTTCTCTTTCTCTATAATAATATTAAAGTTGAAAAACGATTATTCTGGTCCCCCTTTATTAAACAAGCTATTACAAAGCAAGTGAAGGATTTCTGCACCTTCAATTTTCCACCTAATAATAGTAAAATATATCTATTGTTACCTTGACAATATTAATGCTATTTCCCCCCCCCAGTGCCCAGAGCAACGAGTCTCACCATTTTCATTGCCACCTTGAAACAAATTGTGGTTTAGATTTTTAATATTAAAGACAGGTTTGGGTTTTTTTAACTGGTTTTCACTGTGATTAGTTAATTCACTGGCTTGATACTCATCAGTAGAGTAGGTACAGAAGTTAACTAAATCTTCACAAAAATCTTTGGGTTATTTTTGGTAATACCAGTATTTTGCACTGAGATATATCGAATTCTAAGATACCTTAACATAAATGTATGTCAGATATTAAACATTTTGGCAGAACTAATGCCATTGGCTTACTTTTTTTTTTTAAGTTTATCATGCCATGCTTCTGCCATTAAAGCTTCAGACACACTGGCTCTCATCTTTTTGGAGGTAGTGTTTTCTCAAAGCTCTCTTGATTTATTAGAGAATGGTGCATTTGGCACCTGTAAAAATAGATGAGTAAAGTTTTGACTTTGGAGCATGTTCACTTTTGCAATTGGGAACGGGATGCGGAAACAGCCTTTCCCAGGCATGAGCTCTGAGTGTTGGGCTACAGCCATAGGCTCGCTCTGCTTTGTCTCCAAACAGTAGGCAATCCAAGATGGAATGATCTTCAGTGGAAGATCCTTTAGATAATTCTTCTTAATTATTTATGCTGAAAATCTTCCAAATGCAAGAAGAGACTAAAACTTCTTAGATTATGCAGATTCAAAGAGACTTTGGGGACATCCATTAATATTTGCATGCTGGATAGTTTGGTGTGCTGCTTCAATTATCTGGAGCTTGATCACTGTGTGTAATCATAATTTGTTCATAAAACTACCCAGGCCTGTCAGCACACTGCCTGAAATTAAGCTGCTTCTGCTTGTGCAGAGCTTATGAAAAATTGAATGGCAGTTCATTTTCACAAAACATGACAAACATAAAAGAAATTATGAATTAATTTTAAACCCTGCTTAGCAGAGTCTTATCAATCTGATGGAGCCCTTTGTCTTACAGAAGCCTGGCATCAGAGCTGATATGCTTAATTAGTATCAAGCATCTCAAAATGTCTGTGACTGACAGGTTAGATCACTTGGTGTCCTCCCCCAACCTCCCCGTGAATTGCAGTTTGAAATATAACAGTTTTAGTTAGTCAGCTTCCTAACATAACTTTCACACCTTTGCATCAAATTAAACACATGAAAATGGGATTGCTGTTGCAGATGAAGCAAAGACTGGCACAACCCATGAAATCAAAGATAAATAAAATCACATTTTTCTGCTGTGGAGTCTCTTTAGATCTGAGATTACAGTGTTCTGGCCTGGGAATATACCTCTGATTTGAATGTGAACATAATATGTTTTCTTTTCGCACTTGGAAAAATTAACCCATCTGGCACAAGCAATCAAGAGCTTCAAGTAAGTTACTAGGCACATCCAATAAGCACTTTGGAGGGTGTAAAAATTAAAGAATTTTATTTTTTATTTAATAATTCTGCCTGGATGTAAAGGGTGCTGGCTATCGGTAGGGTTTGAAAGCGTTAAGTACCTTATACAGTTAATCTCCAAATAATTTTTTTTCTAGAAGTATACTGAGGTAGGGCTGTGAAAAGAAGGATTTGAGTCTCGAGCTTTAGTTAAAAGGTATTAATAGGTATTGTCTGCCTCGTAGAGAAAGGGAGGGCAAAGTAGAATAATACTTAAGGGTATTAGAGATAATTGTCTGGATTTTCCTTTTCTCTCATTGTAAGTGAAGCCTTGTAATTATTGCACTGATTTCCTCAAGGTAATTCCCGAACTGTGATGATGTAATGGGAGCATGACTTGACCTATAGAATTGTAGAGTAAGTTTAAAATTAAATGTGTCCTGTCCCTGCATATTTTTAGCAACATCTAGAGGAAAAGGTAGGTATGCAGAAAATATTGCATGAAGTTATGCGCATGGAAGAGCTATTAAAGATGCTTAGTTGAATGAGGACTGTAAAATCTTCTGTAGCTGTAAGTTTAGCTCAAATCTAACCTTGTGGTAGTCAAACTACACCTGAGTTTTAGATGCAGATCCTTGCCTCGTGCTGCTCAGATAATTGCAATGATGTGGAACTTTCGGTCCTCGATATGTTATGAATCTCAGGAAAGACAGTCCAATTCTTTGTTGGTATTTTCTGGACTTTCAGTAGGATTTAGCTCTGCCTCATGCTGTTTGCTCCTGCTGGCAGGTTTCCCATTGGAGTTACTGGGATAATTTGCTGAGGAAGGAGGACAAATTTAGGCCTATTTCCTGTATTTCTTTTTTTTTTATGTGCAAAGAAAGGGAGAAAGAATGAAATAGCCCTCAAGTATCTGAAAGGAGAAATAAGTAATCTTATTTTTTTTCCTCCTCAGCTCTGCAAGCCTGATTTTTTTTTTCTTATATTTTTTTTCTTTTCATTTCTCTTTTCCAAGAGACTTCTGGCTCTGAGAGTCTCTCAGATCAACTTATGTTCAGATTGCACTGGTGTAAATGGTTATAGTTTATACACCTGCAATGAGAGCCAGGACTTTGAACAGACAGTATAATAGTTATGATCATGCTGAGGATTACCTTGAGGAGATATCTCATAAGTTGCTCTACTACACTGAGCTTCTCATAAACCTTTCTGTGACTTCCATAGTGCGCTACTTCTGCGTGTACTTTGGATATTCCAGTTGAACCTACTGTGGTCTTCCCCTTCTTGCCAGGGCAATAACGTACCTTGGATAAGTGACTTCTCTGCATTTCAAGTTGCTCTTTTATCTTCCTTGTAGTAGGCACTTTGTATCTTTTTTTTTTTCCCCATTCTGGGGTGTATCTAGGTTTCCTTCTGCTCTTAAAGAGAAAATACTGTAAACTGGAAGAGCACAATGTATTTCAACAGACCTGGATTCTCTCAGCAGAATAATATTTTTATGCTGGTAGCCGTGCTCTCCCTGGAGGAACCTTAGCTTAACTCTAAACTCAGTTGTCACCGCTAGTCTTCGTTTCTCATCATTTCTAGAATTACTGTACTGTAAAAGTAATTTCTGAAATATCATTACAGATTAAGACAAAGCTTTTTCTTTTTCTATTAGATAGCTTAGAGTGCTTTGGTATGTCTGAGAAACACGTTAGTGTCAGGGCAAAAATATTTTTACTTACCTTACATTTCAAATTTAATAGCTCCTAAAAGTATTTACTCATTATATAGCTACGAACATAAAAAGCCTATCAAGTATGTATCATTGGTAATGAGCATACTGCCTTTTTTTTTTAATGACAAGAAATGCAGCTAATGAGGCACAACTAGGCAAATCAGTAGCAAGTGCAAGTTCAGTCCTTGTGCTCGGTGTTAAAATCTGAGTCACTCCTTCCTCATCTCAGGCCTTTGATTTCCAAGGTCAGTGTAGGGATGGGTCCTGCGTACGTTCTTGACAATTCACTACTCTGAATTTTTAGGTTTTCTTTATTTGCCTTTATACATTAAAACCTGCTAGGATCATATGATAGCACAAACATTTTATTTCTCTCGGGCATATGGAATAAAGAAGATGTTTTCACACATTTCATTATGAAACATTTGTTACATTCTCAAGGGCGTTATGGAAGCTTCGTACGTGCTTACAGAAGCTCACCCATCTGAACCCGGTGGGGATGGTTCCTTTTTTGGCAGGAAAAGATTGGATTTGACTATATTTGCAGGTTGCCTTGATCCTCTAGAAATGCTGTGCTAAAAGTGGTTTGTTTTTCCCTGCATCTCTGCAGTAAATAACACGCTTCAGAGTAGCGGTGGGCATTCTAAAATGGTCAGTCTGATGGTTATTATGATTTTGTATGATCTTGAGGTAGCACGTGATTAAAGGGATGATTTTGAAGTGTCACACTGCAGCTTTGTTAATGTACTTGGCAATTTTCAAGTGGTCCTAGTGTAGGAGCTGTGGAGTGGCTCTTTGTAGCCCTAATACCGTAGACCTCTAATGAATAGTTCTTTTCCATCTACCTAGTGCTACACACAGTTCAACCTTTCAAGGGAAAATAGAGAACTTGTTGCAAACTTAATGTTCAGCTATGAAAACTGGGGTCTTCAGTGCTACCTTGAGTTCCCTTTCTGCCTTTTAGCACTCTTGGACGTTAGCCAGAAGACATGATAAACTAAACTTTCCCTCCAATTGTTTACTTTGATTTCTGACTCCTATGCCTATTAACCCAAGTGTGCTTAAGTTATATTCCTAGAAATGTCTGCTAGTCTTGGCCTCAGTGGGAACATTTTCTTCCAATCTCTAAACAGTCAATTTGTCCTGAAAATGGAGCTTGTGTACTAAACAACAGGGAGTAGGAGAGGGCAGGACAACTGCACAGAGCAAGAGACTTGAAGCACCTGGCAAGTATTTGGCTATGCGGTTCTTCCCACAGGAATGTAATCGGCTCCCTTCTCCCACCATCTGGAAGACGGAGAGGTTTTGCCAGCAGAGGAACTTGCTCTGCAGTCCCCATCCTGCCTGCCTTCTGTTCTTTTCTCCACAAAGAGTATTTTCTCCCTTTCTGACTTCACAGGCTGATCCAAAATCCCATGTGAGAAAGTAGATGGAGGTGGGAGTATTGTGGGATGGATATTCCTCGATTTGATCCAAAAAAACACAGGAAGAAATTACATTCTGCTCGAGTTTTTTCTGTCTTTGAGAGCATTAAATGTGCTGACCTGTGGAAAATAATGGTCGCTATTGGCTTTGAAATGAAGCTGTGCTTTTTGTTATTCCAAATCATATTTGAACAGCTTCCAAATGATTTGGTAGAATTTCACAGATACAGCTGAAACAGAATGTGGTACAATAGCTTGGGGTTTATTTCGTTTTGTTTTCCCACCACCTCTTACCCAGAATTTCTCTGTAATGGAAATTGTGGTTCCGTTTGAAACCATGTTTGCTAGTGTCAAGAACATGAGTCTTCTGTGCGACGCAGGTATTGGTGATCTGCATTAACGCATCTTTAAATTTACTGATCTGTTGTTGCCAGTGATCAGAAATGTGCCTTGATTCATAGTGCAAGGAGTTGATTAGAGGCATTAGTCCTGCAGCGTTACTTTTGAGACTTCCTTGTTGCTTGTAGTGGATGTTTTATTTCTTTAATTTTATTTTTTAACATCACTAGTGATATGAAAGTAAATTATCATTTCTAGTTGTTTATGATGGAGTATTTGAAACATACTTAAAACGTTTTACCTTCTGTCCCTCAGGTTAGGTGGGCTCTTTATGTAACTAGCAAATTCTTAATATTGTTTTCTAACAGTGGTCACGCAAGTGTGTTGCACGGATGCTTAAATGCACGCCCCCAGGTTATGTGTGATGTAGGTGCAGTGTTGCAGGATCTGTTTGTGACTGCAAGAGAGCTCTGCTCTTCTGCTTACACGACTGGAAACTGGAAAAGGCCATAAAGATGCTAAATGTTCTCTTTAGCCTGTAGCCTCTCTGAAACGGGTGGCCACGGTTACCTTTTACCACCCAAGGTGGGTGAGTGATTGCCAGGGATAGGGTGGAGGGCGTGAAAATTTGTAGTGATGATGTCGTGAATGGTGATGTTAGAATTAATGTTACAGCAACATCGTGAGCAGCAAGTCAAGAGCCAGCCCCCCTGCTACTCCGAAGGCCAGTTAAGGTATGAAAGATGTGATACGTTGTAGCAAGCTAAGGAAGCAATGCAGTTATTTAACAGCACTTAATTAAAATGTTGCCCTTAATAATGCATGCATCTTTAATGACCATAAAAACTGTTTCCTTTGCTTGTTCTTCATTTCAAACACTTGTCACAGAATTTTCATGTATAGAACTGAGTATATGTGATAATCAACAACTGCTCAGATATCCAAATTGATATTAAAATATTAATTTTGCAAAGTCAAATAGTCCTTTCTTAAGAAAAAAAAGTGTTTACTCCAGAGCAAAGCTTGATTGAAGCAATGTGATTCGAACTTGTCCTTTTGTCCATAAATAATGGATTTTAAAAATGGAAGGATAACTTTGTGAATTGTTAAGAGCAAGAAAAATTCAAAGATTCAAACTGCAAATAAAGTATTATTTAAAACAGTTAATTAGATGTTGGTTCGGGGAATTTTTGTTTCTAGTCTTCATTCTTATGGTGATGTCTGTGCCAGTCAGTTCTTAGGGAAGGTTATTAATTTTCAGAGTAGTGGTAAAGAACCGAATCATTTGTGTTTGAGCATCTACCAAAGAAATGCTGGGCAAGTCACTCACTATCTTCTTCTTTGTAATATTTCCCCTTCATAGGGGGGATAGAGGTGGACCTCTGAGAGGGAACTGGAAATCGGATAAAAGAATAAAACCAACAGATGCTCACATTGTCAAGCCTGAAGTGGCTAAATCTTGAAAGTGTAATACTGAGATCCCAAAGTCAGCACAATCTGCCAGAGATGTTGCTGGTTTAGGTGGCCATTGGTCTTGCGCAAAGAGAAGATAGAGGGGAACTGAAGGCCGTTTTAGTTAACTTACTATTCTGTAGTTTGAGACAGTTCAAGTAAGCGTCCAAGTCACGGTGTCCTGAAGTCCTTTCTCATCAGTTCCAAACGTAGTTTTTATAAATTGAGTCTTCCTGCGCATGTTATTTTGGTTTGGTGTGCTATTTTTAACGTCCCCTGCTGCAATAATGTCTAAGTGATGAAACGGAGACGTGTTTGAGGAGTCTGTGGGATGCAAGGCATAAGCGCCTCAGCCCTTCATTACTGCTGAGACCAGTTTTACAATCGCCATCCCAAAACCCAAGCAGACGACATTCTTTTGAACTTGCTTCCCTCTTACGAGTTGCTCAACGCCTCATTTAAACTACATATAGTGTCTTCTGGTTCATCTCTCCTCACAAAACAGGAAAGGGAAATTATTGGGAACCAGTACGAGCCCAGCTGGCTGCTGGTGATGCAGAAGGGGCGCTGCTGGCCTGTGCTCCCCCAGCCGTGTCCACCCTCCTGCTGCAAAACATCCCACACTGCTGAATTGTACGGTTCTAATGGCATGCTTGAAAACTGAATTCAGATAATCCAGAAATAGAAAATGAAGTAGAAATTACATTTGAACTAGTCTCTCTCTTTTTTTCTTTTGACCCGGTTGTTTTTTTGCTAGCAAAGTGACATCTGTGAAGCAATATTTGCCTGATACAAAGCCTTTAAAATACTTACCTTTAGTTAAAAAAATAACAGTTGCAGAACTGTCCTTTCAAAAGGACTTGTTGGATATGTATCCTAATCAAGCGATAAAAATGTTAGATGCAAAAATAGTAACTTTCACTAAGTCATAACCTTAAGTAACCAGTGGACCACAGATTACTTGGAGTTAAACTCCTAGCTTCCTTCTTAGTTTTGAAAAACTTTGACAGGTATATTTCAGAATTTCAATGTTTTTCTCCATTGAAATAACTCTTAGAAATTTTTTTTAAGGAAGTTTCTGATGCAGAAATATGAAGCACAGCAACAAGAGTGGGAGGAAGCAACAGAAATTGCCACAGTGGATTTAAAAGACTGCATGGTAGGTTTAGAATTAGCCGAGGCAATAGCATTAATAATGTTTTGCGTTACTGCATCAATTACCTGGTTCACTGTGCCATTGAAGAAAGGGATGTCATAAATTCCATCTCTTGCTGTTGAAGGATATTAGCCATCCGTTTACTGAGGGGTTTTAATTTGCAGAGATATGAAATGATGTTTGACCCAAGTGCTTGCTGAATGCAAACCAATGACAAATATACATATAGCTGCAATATTTAAGAATCTTTTCAGGAAAAAAAAACACTTCAATGAAATCATTTGATGTCTATAGTTTGATTTGCATAAGAAATCTACATGCGTATTCTAAAATTTACAGAGCAATTAAGATGTTCTTTTTTTCTCTGCCTCTTGGATTCAGATCAAGACAGGAAATACAAAGTGTGCTCTTCAAAATATTAATGTAGTGGCTGCTACGTGCCCTTTTAAAAATGAGGTGAAATTAGTAAACAGATGAGGAGGCTTTCAAAGAAGAGTGAAATTTAGTTATGTGAATTTTTTGTAACCTGTTGTTGATACAGTCATTTATGAGCTAAAGGACAAATTTTTACTATCAATATCAATGCACTGAAATTCTGTAGGAATTTGCAGCTCACTTTGTTCGGAGCAAAATGTGCGTTGAAGAATGGCGCACAGTGAGCCTGACTGGCACTTATCTGGTAAATCCAGCTATTAGTGTTTCTGGGTGCTGCTGGAATGGAAATATTATAAACCCCTGATCTGGCCCCATAGCCCGATCCATCCAATATAACATATGCAAGGGTGTTACAATTTTTCGGTCTTTTTACTTGAATAAAAGTTTTAATTATATATCAGAAAAAATATAAATATTGCTAAAATAACTTTCTGTATTCCAGTCAGTCCCAAGAATGATCACCAAGGAATTTGATTAAAAGAATCAGAGCTGTGCTAACAGCAGTTTGCTCCAGTGTGGTAGAGCCTTTATTAAAATTCCAATTAAAAATCACCAAGAGGAAGGCTGCTCTTTGTGCTATTTGTCCTGGAAGCCACAGGCATCTGTGTCCAGTGGAAAGGGGTTTTTTGCCTGTTAATTATAGTCACATTTTGTAACACTAATGTCTAGAAAGGTATGGAACCAGGAGTAGGACTTGGGGCCTCCCGGATAAATTGTTGGTTTCTGTAATGGCGTTTGGACTATGTATACAAGAGTGGGTTAATGCATTTAACAGGAATTTGTGTCCTTTCATATGTGAAAGGATTAAAATGACAATAAACCGTGTATCTCAGTGACCACTTACAAGTATTTGAATTGTTTGTAAGGGATATTCTCACTTCGAATGACCCTATAAACATTAATGAAGCCAGGCTGTATTTTCTTGAGATTCTTGCAAAGTTAATATTTGAAGAAGTTGCGTGTGAGGTATTGTAATGTAGAAGCGATGCGAGTGTAATTTTTAAAAGGTGTAAATATTGTATGAGGCTTGCGGCCAGTGGATACCGTTAACAAATGCGTGTCCACGGATGGCTGGAGATAAGTGTGAGCGGCTCGTCGGAGGAAAAACTCTGATCCTAAGAAATACTATCAGGCATTTGTTTCTCATCCAGTGTCCTCGAAGCCAAAGGGCTTGGGAGTGAGATTGCAGCCTTTTAGGATTTGCTCATCAGAATATTTGTATGATATTATTAATAAGGACTATTAAACTGGTAACTCATGGTTCACATTTAATGAGGATAAAACATTGCGTATGGGAATGCAAATTGCTTTCTAGCACCACTCAGGAAGTTGCATCTTGCTTGAGATCAGGAATACAATGGCTTCTTCCCCAGTTTTTTCCACACAAACCCACTTATAGAATCACAGAATGTTTTGGGTTGGAAGGGACCCCTGGAGGTCATCTAGTCCAACCCCCAATTTGTCTGTAGTAGTCGTGAATGGCCACATATTTGCTGGTTCCAGGACTGTATGACACTACCAATAAAACTAATTTTCTGAAAGCAACCGCTGATATTGTGGCAATTACCTGCCTCCCAATATCCAGGGTGGCTTTGGGTATCATTGGGTCCCGTCGTAAGGAGTGTGAGCCCAGACAGCATCTTCAGGTGACGTTACACGAGCTTTTGCACAGGTCGTGGGCCTCTGGACCTTTGACTCTGCCACGTCCTGGTGATTCCTGTAATATGTGCTGTGACAGAAGTTACAAACCCATGCTCTCTGGACAGTTGTACTGGCCGGGCGTTCTGCCACGCAGGGCCTTGACCTATGTGCATCATCTCCTCGAGGATATAACCGCTGCGCTTCCACCAGCCAAGGGCAGCCTGTAGCCAGGGAAGGGTGCTGCGTGGACACCGGTGATGTTCTTTCTAATCTTTGCTGTGACTAAGTGCACAAATCCCTTGACGGCTTTAATGAAGTTTACAGCAGTTACTTAACATCGTCCACAGTGCTTGCTGTAGGTGGCAACGGTAAGATTTCCTGAATTCGCAGGTTTATGAAGTGTAGCGCTAAAACAGCTTAAGGCTTCATCAGTTCTAGTTCTGCCATTAAGCATTGCCACAATCTGCAAAATGAATATGGATGACATCCGAGAAGGTTATGCTCATTAGTTTAGTTGAAGTCATTCCATGGCTCAGATTGCGTAAATTAATATTTTTAACTCTTAATTTTAATGGGAGGAACAATTGAAAGCAACTCTAAAATCAGAGCATCATAAAAAGATATTGCTAGCCTGTAAATGTGGCTCTGTATGATGATGGTAATGAACAGTGTGTGACATGTTATTCTAAATATCTCTTTATTGAAAGATACGCAGATATATAACTCGCAGGCTTTAGTTTCTCATACCTGTATGTATTGCTGTACTACTGTACAAGGTAGTAATTCATAAATATAATACAAGAATTTGAATGTTATGAACTTAAAACTTTTAGAAATTAAATTTTGTCTTTTTAGCTTCAAAATTAGGTCTTTTAGAATGATAGATGGAGAACCAATGATTCCAAGGTTTTTTTTCTATTGCTGTATATGTGATCTGCTCGGTTGAGCTAATCTCTGTCTGCGTGATTAAAACTACCGATGCATATCTTTGCTTTTGAGATATTTATATTCTCTGCTTTTTCTGCAGTGCCATGTGGAAGCCCCAGGTTAACTTTGTTTTCTCCACAGAGAAGCTATTCTTCCTTTCTTTTAATGCTATGCTCATGTATATTTGTTACTGTATTCTGGACTTCCCAGCCATCTCCTATATAGTGTTTGGGAGAAAAAAAAAAACCCAGATGCTCTCCCTGATCCTCCCCCCTTAGGAAGCCCATTAATCACTGAAATTGCCAAGAATGTTGGTAAAGGAAAATACTTATCATTCGAGGTATATCTTAAAATTTTGGAGCCATGCTGTGATGGCGTGTGATCTCTACAGATTATGAAATTACAGTAGGAAGTTATGGTGCTGTAAAGAATTTCTATGTAGGAATGGAACAAATAGAATTAGGTTAAATTGAAAAATCTAGTTATTTTGTTTCATGCCCCATGATTTCACTCATCATAACTCCGAGACCTATGCATACATCAAGAACCCACTGTTATAAAGAGCTTAAAGTCTAAGACAGGATGTGTGCCAGGATATATTTGAGTATCCTTGAAGATGTGATTGTAGCATATTTGGACATACCTCTGCGTTGTTTGAGTGATGGCAGTAATGATGGAACAATTGAAGTTTCATGTAAGATTGTGGAAAAACACTGTGCAATTTAAGATTAATTAGTTGGCCAATTTGTGCGACATGATCATGGCTGAATTGCTACCAAAAGGAGTTCTATTTAAAGGTGACTCAGGTAAGTCAGCCTTAACCCACGTGCCCTTGTAGATTCACAGAAAGAAGAGATTTCAAGTGGAATTCTGAAACCTTGTTCAGCCAAAATTTCATTTGTGTATGAGATTATACAAAGATCACCGTAAAGTGACTGAGGATACAACCCTGAGGAGCTGCACAGAGAAGCTCCTGAAGGAGGGATCAGACTGGCAGGGGGAGAACTATGGCAGAACAGACTAAAAGAAGCAAAGGACTTTATCAAGTCATTATTGTATTTTAAAAATTCATTGTTGTTTGATCACTGTAGTGTGGCTACTGTAAAAAAACATGTGGAAGCCGTAACGCTACTGATTGGGGGTTTAGCAAGTAAATCTGTGTAATCCTCTGAAGACTTGTGTGCTACATTGCCGCTTGCTGAGCCACTTACGCTTTCATACGTGTTTTGTAGATAAAGATACGTAAGAACTGGTGAGTTCAGAGAACACTCTTGAACAGAATTTCAAGCTGTGGCAAGCTGTCCCACCCAGGGCTGTACTGGAGCTTTAAACCTTGAATGCTTGGAATGAATTATTTTATAGGCATAGTTTAAAGAATTTATCGAACCTTTCAGAAGTAGCCTTATGCAAGAAGGGTTCAGCTGTCTAAAGCAATCTGATAGCCCCATGTGAATTTTGAATTTTATTTTTTGATCTTGGGTTTTTGACATGTTTCCCCCTGGCTTGAACCATTGTTTTAAGGGCAGTGACTGCCAGGATATGTCTTTTCTTTGCTAATGTTTGTGAGGATGTCTGTTAGGTTAACAGATATAACATGTGTAGTCTGACACAGAAATGTTTATCTCTGTAAAAGGCAACCTGGTAGGATTATTTTTTTTTTTTCCAAAAAAACCCAAACCAAACCCAAAGAAACTTGTCCATTTTTCTTTTCGATTTGGTAAATGGCTTGCTTGGATTGAGTTTCTAATTAAGCTTGGTTTTATATTGGGATGTTTATTTCGCAGGGAGATTATTTCCAGTAATGCATCTCAGATAAACAGGCGACAGCAAACCACAGACAAATCCATCACTAATTCTGGCATTATCAATCACTTTTTAAGCTAATGCACAAAATCTCCAAAGACAAACATTTAACTCTGTTCAGTGTGTTACTGTATGTCAACTGTTGATAGAGAGGTTTTTTAATGATTTTGGATGTGTCATGCTCCACTTAGAATTCTCTAGCGTTTCCATTGATAAATACCGAGGCATAACTGTCATTTGCATGAATGGAAGCTGTAATTATAAATGTACTTATGGCCTGTGTTGAAGTCATGAATGTAAAGAGGGATGTTTGCTAATCTAGAGATATAAATAACAGTTAAATGTTCACTCCCTAGCATGGAAATTTTATTTCAGACCATTTGAGATGCATTTTGTTTTTTAAATAATAGTATTAGGAGGCTGAATTTTTAATATTTACTATGTTGCAATTAAATTGTTGATTGTATAAATCAGTTTGGCAAGAGGGGCGTATCTGTTTATCAAACATGAGAAACAAGTGTGAGAATTGGCTTGGCAAATTTAAGATTTAAAGAATAATGACAACCAGCACCATTGGAGAGGAGCCTGCATCTCCTTAGGGCTGTAGCCTCAACCACTTTTTTTATTATTAGCTTTGGATAAACTCATATAGTTTAGGAAAGATGCTGTTGTCCTCAAAACATGAAGTAACTTTTGAGCTGATCAAAAGTTGCAGTTTGTTTTCCACTGGAAATTAAAAAAAAAAAAAAAACTCCAAAGAAAAAAATTCCACACGTTGTTGTGAAATAAAATTTTCTAAACTTTACTCACCTAATTTAGATAATTTTGATAAGAAATTGATCCTAAAAGCCAGTGTCCGTTACCTTGTAATCTTCTTAGTACTTGGGTTCCCTACCTATGGGACTGGACACAGTGAAAGCCATGGCCGAGGTAGAAATCCTCTTGTCGGGGATGAGCAGCCAGCTGAACGGCTCTCAGCTTTCCATTTTTGTGGTGGGGTGTCTCTGAGATGTTTGGAGACTTGCAACCCGCTAAATACTTGGCCTTCAAAAGTGGAACTTGGGAGCTTTCATGTAAATTAGGATATACTCCAGATAGAGATGATCCAAGTATAAAAACTATACTAATGTGCAATGATAAAAGCACCAAGCAAAATCTTAAGCTGGCAAGAAGGCGCTCAATTTACATTCAGTTTGCGATCACTTGGACAGGAAATACTTAAATCTTTATCAGCCACCAAAATACATTGGCAGCTGCATGACTGTAGGAGCTGGTGAGACGCTCCAAGATGTCTTCATTCGCAACCTACCCAACCGAACAGCTGTACCGTGATGCTTTCCCAAGTGAAGGTGTGGAGGTGCATCAGTCACTTGTTTTGCTGGCATTATTCAAGGGATTTACTAGACCGGAGCAGCCCTTTAGCTAGCTCAGATGCTGCTGAAATACCCTGAGGCCATAGAAATTCTACAAGTGCATCTTTTTCTTAGTTCCTAGAGAAATAGGAGTGCCTGATGGTTCCGGTCATGATCCAGCCAGATACTATCAACTAAGATATTTCCCCAAAATTTTTGCAATCCAAGTTATAGGTCTTCCCTCAAACGCTTCATTAATGTCCTTCCACTGAAGAACTGAGATCATTCCATATCATTTCTAATGAATGCTATCAAGATGAGGCAATTGTCCTATGAAAAGTATATATTTTTAGTTAAATTTGATGAAATGAAGAAAATAGTGGTGCTATTTTAATATTTGTTGTTTATTTTTAGTATTGATTCCTATTATCCTGCTTTATATCAACAGTGCTTTGCAAGTACTAGGAGTTTGTCACCTGTGCGGTCGTAGTAGATGCGTTTAGCAGGCTCCTTTTTAAAACTGTACCTGCTTTGATTTCTGTGATCTTCATGATGTAGTTGAATGAAATTGGTTGAGTGAGTAAAGTGGAGGATCTATTCTATAGCCAGATTGTGTACTTACTCTGTAAGTTATTGTAATGAAAGTCAATAATTAAAAAAAACCCTTTTTAACCTCAACTAAATACTGTACAAAAAGTCATGTAAAAACTTATTGTTTAACTACACTTCATATTGTCAGCTTGGGGATTAATCATCTTCAATTTTTATAAAGCTGCTAAAACATATTTTAACAAAAAATTATGTAAGGCATTCTTAAAAGGAAGTTAAAAGTAGTCCTTTTACTATCCTATGACAACTACAACTTAGTTTCCTCTCCTGTGGTCAATACAGGCTTCCCCGTTTTTTTATTTTTTTTTTAATGACAGTCAACTTTGTTTAAAATTGCTTGAAATACAGAGTGCAGAACTTGTTCATATTTTTGCTGGGATTGTCTTGCACAACCAAAATTAGAGTAGTAATTAAGTATGTGTTTATTAACTATAAATTTATCTTTGGTGCCTAGACCCTTCAGATTAAATACGCTATTCATAAAATAAAAAAATTCACTGCCTGAATCCTGTTTGCAGTTCCTCGCAAACTTCTCCCGAGAAGTTGTTGCTAAGGAACACCATCAAGTGTGTAGCTGCTCCAGAGCAGCTTCTCCTTTACCCTTCTTTTAAGTTCAAAACGTAAAAGAAAATACTGGGTTTATACCAATATTTTTAACAGGTATCTATGCGCTTACAGTTTTTACAGAACAGACAAAGAAATACTGGATGTTGTACAGATGATTAAATTCCAGCCCCTCAGAAACGCAGGGGTCGTATTGTCAGTTATGTTTAAAACCCAGTTTTTGTGACTCAGATTGTTGGAACAATTCCTCAGAACTGAAAAATTACATTTACAGTTTCCCAAATCCATTCTAATTGGTTTGATGCATGCGCTGGCAGAATAATTGATTGACACGAAGATCACTAAGCAAAGAGGGAGCTAACAGAATCAGATTAATGAAAACATATGGTAATTACAACTGTGAAAAAACAACTTAGAATTTATAATGTTGCCTCGGGGCAAATAATCAGATGTGTTATCAGTGAACAATTAGAGTTGATAAAAGTCATCTCGTATGTATAGGATTACCAAGCGTAGTTAAAGATGTGTTTTAAATGAAAGATTTATTGGAAGTCTCCTGCCTAAAATATGCGTGACATGTAAACACATTGTTTATGATAACAAATAAAATCAAATTCCTGCAGAACGCTTCATGGCAGAAGATCAAAGTTTATGTATGCTTTTCATTTATATTCTGTAAAAGATTAATTTCACGCCCTTTATTGCATTATATTAATTGGTTTCCCTAATATGTGTGTTACTAATGAATATTCCTATATCGCCTGTCAAAATACTGGTATATTAATGATAGAAGTAAAAAATTAACTTTATGGCTATGAAAACTTCTGCATTTTGCAAGAGCATAAAAAAGTAATACATGACAAAATATAGAAGTAGGAAATACCTACCACATAAAATTTAAAAATCAGTTCCTGAGGGCAGGTAGTTCTGAAGAGCCAGCGTTTGGGGAACTGCCTATCTTTCTCTCCCAATCCCCATTCCTCCAGCATGGAGTAGAGGTCCCGTACCCATTCAGAAATGTAGCAGTAGTTATACAGAAGTATACCTCAGCCAGCTTTGGCATAGAGTGGTGATAGAGAAAATCTAGGGAGAAAGGAGGGAATAAAGATGACTATCATGGTTGCCACGTTAATAACAGAAAATTTGCTGCTAGTTATTCTCCAAATCTATTTAGCAAAACTTTAGTTTATTCATTCTCTTTTGGCATTTCTGTGATTGCAAAACAAAATTAAAGAACTTATTTTGGGTACCCTTGTGCAAATACATAGTATTGCGTGTTTGTGCAAGGGTTACCCATAAGAAGTTGTAGGATTGGGAACTTGTCTATGTTTAGCAATAACTTGCACACTCAATGCTGAGCAAGATTCTGTAACTCCACCTTATGTGAGAAATCATCTCTTACTGAAGCGAATAATAAAGGTTTTAATGTCGTTACTGTAATGCGACTGGGACTGGACTCCTAAAGCTTTTAGAAAAAGATGCAAATTATCCTGACGTCACCTTAAACATCATTTAGATGCCCATAATTTTAAGGAATATGACTCTTTAACTTCCAGATCTTCCTTAGCCTTTAATTATATGCAAAATTATGTGAACATTGGATCCAGCATTCACTTCAAGAAGACTGCTCCATCTCGCTTGTAATTTCTTCTCCTTGAGTGTTAGACTTTTTACCAGAACCATGTTCCAAAGCTTCAATCTTCCCGCACCAGGATCTGGGTATACTCTGGCATTCCAATGGAGTAGTCACCGTCTCATCGCAGGGAACTGTCCTTTAGCAGTTAGTGAGGTTTTATTTGTCCTGGAATGATCAAATAGAAAGGTTCAAAATTCAAGGAATCCCTGACCAGGATCATTGGGACAGGTAGAGATCTGTTACGAACTCTCCTTAACGTTCAAATGCACGTGAGCAGTCAAGGAAAGAACAGGGAAGAGAAGGGGAAGCTTAAAGGAAATCTTAAAATCATGTGAAACTCATGCTCTGCTTGCAGCTCCTCACAGGCACAGTTTTGTTTTCATGTAAGTGTAGGCACAAATTCTGGTGGTGGATCTCCCCATTCAGAAGAGGCAGCCATGTTCTAGGGCAGGGATCAAAAAAATGAAAATAATAGTAGATTTTACTTGACAACTATGCAATTTAGAGCTGGACATTGCCTTGCACAACGTGTATGGTTTCTTTTAAGTGAAAGATCTCAGTGAGGTGAAAACCCCAAGTTCTTCATTTTTCATGCTTCCATCTTATCTTCCTGCTGTAAATTCCATTCTTCTGTTCTGCAAGCTTTCATTGAAATGTGTCTAGAAAAAATATTCTTTGGGACATTTGACAACCCTTTTTTGTTTCCACCTGTTGTACTTTCCCACAAAACAAAAGGAAAATTTATGCTTCTATAGAAATTTTAATTCTACTGTTAATTAAGATTTTTGTGGCTTTCAAGATCCTGTGATACCAGTGGTGGTAATGCAGCTGTTTACTCCAATGGCTACTTGATTAATCCTCACTTATAATCATAGTTACAGCAATATTCACCTCCTCAGAATAATGTCATTATGATTTAAACCAGGAATTAGTAAACAACTCACAGCTGTTGTGCAAAATATTTGTATAGTAATGCATATTCATGAATATTTCATACAATAACAATTATTAATTTGGTTTTTGCAGAGAAACAACTAAATGATATTTTACAGATTGATGTTTGGCAAATAACGCAGTTTGTTTTTCATGGCTGGTGTCAGTGATGTATGAATCGCCCCACGTGTACTTTCTCACTAAACGTTGCAAAAAGCTGCTTTGCAGAATCTTTAAATATCATTGAGGCAAATGGTTTTGGTTTTTTTTTTTTTTTTTCCCTGTGTGTGCTAAGTATGAAGGGGCTAAAGTACCAAGGTTGCAAACTGTGGCATAGGACATGAAGGGGTTCATTCTTTTTCCCCAATCATAGCAAAAATTCTTAGACTCTTCCCATGCAACCTGTTCTTGGTTTCGAAGAGCGGAGATACCAATAGTTGGAAGCAGTCTGTGCTTATAGCCGTACCATGAAACAGATTTTCTTTCCTAATGTAGAACTCTAAAGATATAACTTGAAGTCAGCCCTGTTTTGAGGAGGGTGGACGAGATGATTTCCGGGAGAACATAGGAATCTAAATCATTTTAGGATTCCATGATTTTGTATACTTAAATTGCAGAAGTAGAAATTTTAGCCCGCTGCTATTTGCCTCGTGCATATGAGATATAGGGAATATTTTATTTCCTTCATCTTTGCAGCCACCTCTTACATATTTAAATGCCACTGCTCTGCATCCTCTTGGTCTGATACCATTTTAATCATAAATAGCTTCCTGGAATTTGTTGGTTTAGATGGTGTTTTCCCAACTTGGGGTTCAACTAACCCACACCTTTCATGGAGAACTCAAAGTTGGGTTTTGTAGGCTGTATTGTAGGCCTTACTGCTAGTTAATAGGATGGAAAGCTTAGCTTGTTTTCCATACAAAATATGATTAATATAATCTATTATGATGTCTGTCTTGTCTGATACAGCTGAGGGATGGTCAGCTTATGATCCATTGTAACTTTGAGATTTTGGCATTTTATTGAAAGAATGGATGGGCAACCGATTGTTTTCTTATTGAAAGTGTAAAAATATGACTTGTCCTAGAATTATGTTCTGTTGCTTCCTTCTCTGAGACCTATACTGTATTGCTTTGTCTTGGTAATGAAAATGTAAAGTGTGATTGTGTGAAAAGCATTTCTGAAGTCAAAATTTGAAATTACTAATTCTCTTCTTGCCTACAAGATATGATTGGCTTATGAATTGAAATAACCTTGATCCATGTCATTTTCCAAGGGCTCATAGGTAGTTTTATAATTCTGATTACTTCAAAATCGATAAAAGTTGAGGCAGTCTGAAGATCCATGCTGCTTCTTTTCTCCCCTTTCTTGAAATAGAACAAAGATTAGGTTTACTGAACACTTCGTGTTTAGAAACTTTACCTTCCACAAGTCTTCCACAAGTTCTCAGAGGATGTGGATCCAATTAGGAGCTAGACAGTCTTTTCTCTCAAGAGGCAGCTGAAAAAAGTTTACAACCCTTGCCATAAATGAATTGTTGTTCTGGCATAAAATTATACAGCTGAGAGAACGCATTTTATTTTATTTTTCCAAGCAAGTTTGACATGAACAGCGGCACCTTTAAGATTTCTTCAGCGCTGTATCAGCCTCGAGGGGGAATGGGACCTTTATACTACTGAATTTAATTTAGGTATAACTAGATTTTGTGGGGTGGTCAATAAGCAGAAGCTGTTACTCAGATCAGTGAGGGCTTCTTCTGTCTTAATTTTAGTACTAATTTCATTTAGTGCTACTCCAATGAACTTTTAAAAGGAAGAAAACTGTTCCTTAAGCTTTTTCTGCTTAATGCTCGCTTAACTAGAAGAACTGTGAACCCTGTCTTGTAAGAAATCAGATTTGATTTTTTTTTTATCACAATAATTCGATAGAACAATTCCAGTTTTCATGCTGAGGATATAGACTAGGCTTCACTGATGTTTATAAAACCCTGTAAAGCTTTTCAATGGACTTAGAAAAAGAACTTTAGGAGAGTTAGCTACATGAGAACCCTCAAAGGAGGGGAGGAATGGGAAAGGGGAGTAATATGAGTAAGTTGGAGCATCATTTAAGCTTTTTTTCCAGAAGTTTTTGGGCACCATGAGCTCTCAAGTTAGGAAACCTCATAGACTGTATGTTCTGTACCTCTGAACAACGTAAGGGAAATCCCTACCCAGCTTCCTATGCTTATTAATTTGTTTTTGCAGGCTGATTCTGACTCAGATATGAATTTGTAAGTTCTGTCATGCCTTTCTTTACGCTTAACAGCTGCTGATGACTGGTGTGAATTTTAGTTACTTTCTTAATGTAATAGTTTTGCTATCCAGAGCAGCCTGTCTGTGTAAGTTCCCCAATTTGTTTGTGTTGTGCGACTTAAGTGTTGTCTCTTGTCGCTTGGCCCAACTATAAAGCACAGGATTTTATCACAGAATCACAGAACTTATCCTTACCATTCAGAGAGAAAAAATGCATTTGGTGATACCCATCCAGTTCTTGGTATCATGGAATCAATGAGTTGTTCTCATTTAACTCTTGACCAAACCATTTAAGCATTAGCTGATGATTTTGTTGGTAGATGATTTGTTTTGCTTAGTCTCATTAACCATTTCTGTAGTGCTGTGTGCAGCCGTATACACAAGGATTTCAGTCAACTCTAGAAAGGGTATATGCCCTTGTCAAGTGCTTGAAAAGCTTTTTCTTTTCACTTTACTGAGGGATGTGTTATGAATTTGGGATTGGATCCAGAAAGTTACAAGTCAAGATCCTTCATGCTGCTTTTTTTAATAATGTATACTGTTATTCTCCTCTTCTGCCTTCATTTTCTTATTGAAGACATTGAAAACACTGAATGCAAATTTTAAGTGGTTTTTTTTTTCCCCCCTGAACTTCTAATTAAAATACACAACAAACCTGGAGTCATAACAATCTGCTTGTAGTACTGCAAGGTAGTGTTTTAAAAGAAAAAAGCATGCTTAATTATGGTATTTGATAATCTTTATGGAAAGTCACCAACAGGAGATGTTGAATTTAAAAGGCCTAGGATTGCTTCCAAATGAAAACCATAGTTCTACAGGTAAACTTTGTTCTGCTTTACTTCAACCCTTTAATGCCAGCAGCGTCCCCTCACAATTCACTCACGTTTACATCCTTGAAATACTTGTACACAGTAATCGTGAGTCCGTTTAGTAATTATTTAGCCAAGCTATGTATATTATTTCTTATACTCTTTCTTCATAAGTTATTCTTTTCATCTTCGTAATTACTACTTTTGCAGTTCTCTCTTTGCCTTGCAATTTGCTAGTCTCTGCCTTGTATACGCAGAGCTGGAAAAAAGTGCGTTCTTTGTGTTGTAATTATGCTGGCGTTCTATAAATAGGGAATAGTACCTTTTTAATTCGTCATGTGCTACTGCATCTTTTCAGCAATCATTTGGAAAGGAAAAAATATTCATATGTAGTTACAGCATATTGTTAGAGACAGCTTGGGCTTGCGGTATTTATCTTCCTTCCCAGTGAGAAAAGCGTCTTGGCTTATTTTCCCACATTTGTTTAAGAAAAGCGAGGCAAATACAGGGAGTAATTATAAAGCTTAATAGAACAAGAGGATCTTCAGGCCCCATGGATACATAGTCCTTTTCCTTTTTTTTCCTTGGCTTTTGTTAAAATAGGGAAATAAGTAGGGGATATCCTGCAGCTGGTTTTGATAGCTTTTGGTGTCACCCAGAAAACATCAACACTGTTGTAATGTGTGACCTACATAGAGTGGATAGGTGACACTTCAGCTATTCTGGCTGGAAAGCTTGAGCTGTGCGACAGCTATACCTTAAAGATCCAATGAATAATTCCCCCCAACAAAGGTTTTATGGGCAGTTAGCCATTCAGTCAAATATTTTAAAAAAAAAAAAAAAAAACAACAACCAAACCCCAAACACTATCCTTATTGCCATATATAACTTAGTGTTATGCCCTACGTACAAGTACTGTCTATAGTATCACTGCAGTGAAGTCCAAAATATTAGGGTCATCAGCAGTGTAGCTTAGAGAAACCAGTCTGTCACGTATACACATATTTTGCTTTTAAGTATGTTATTTGACTTGTATAGTATTTTTCTGAGATCTGTTGTAGTCGCTTTTGGGCAGTAGATGGTGCAGCAGGTTACAAACGTGTTGGGTTTTCCATGTGACATAGTTTTTTGATCATTGCTTGAGTCAATAATGTAAAATCTTAGTTTAGACTTTTTAATTTGTATTACTAAATTCAGATAAAATCCATTAGGCTTTAAGTATGATTAGTTATTTTTAAATTTCATGTATAATGCATAAGAATGGCATTGGACATAAATTAGTAAACACAGTATCATAAGCAAACTTGGATAAAGTGAATGTGAATGTTTGATTAAAGTGGATAGATATGATTTTACTGAAATACAGACAATGGATTCGTTGAGTTTTCCTGGAGAGTCGTTCTTCTAAAAGAAACTCTGATTAGAAACCATTGTTACTGGCATGAATTGTATCCAATTCTGCAGGGACATTCATACCAAAATAAATTAAATTTATTTCCTTCTGTAGGCATAGCACTGTTAGTCATGTATATGAGTAAGACTTTGAAGAAAAGGAAATTAGCTAACACGTTGAAGAACGCTGTAGTAAGATGCTGCTGCTTGATTGAGTCTTAAATTACATGAAAAGGCCCTTATGATATACTTAAGCATGAACTCAAGAACTAGCAAGTCAGTTCAGTAATTAAGAATCAAACACATCATTTAGGATCTACTGAATTTCAGTATCTCTGCCTTGCTAATTAATGGTTTGCCCACCATCAGGCACATCTATATTGAGCTAGCTTTTTTCTCCTTGAGTGGAAGGAGAGCGATATCGCTTGTAAGATGTGTGACGTATTCAGTGGAGTTGGAATTTTCTTTATTTGAGCTATCACAGGCTGAGATGTGACCCTAGGACAGCTTTGGGCTGTAGAGGCTACTTAGGCTGCTAGAGGATGTTGGGAGCATTTGTTTCCTTTCTGAAGGGAAGGAGAGAGGACATGGAACAGGACTTGGCAGGGGGCTTTTTTTTTTGTAATCACAGAATGGTTTGGGTTGGAAGGGACCCCTAGAGGCCANNATGGCTGCGCAGCCTTCCGGTGTATCAGCCACTCCTCCCTCAGGGTCCAGATGGTAACATCCAAGGCCATGCCAGAGCGTCTGTGCCTCGCCATTGTCCTGGAATCCGGGCTTCTGCCGCAGCAGAGGGGTACGTGGGTTTGCTGGCAGCGGGAAGTTTCATGCAGGCTGCAGGCTGATCCAAGGACTGATGCTCAGGCTCCACAAGCCTGAATCATAGAATGTTTAGGGTGGGAAGGGACCCCTAGAGGCCACCCAGCCCAACCCCCCTGCAGGAGCAGGGACACCTTGAACCACATCAGGTTGCTCACAGCCCCGTCCAACCTGGCCTGGAATGGTCCCAGGGATGGGGCCTCCACCCCCTCTCGGGGCAACCCCTGCCAGGGTTTCACCACCCTCATTGGAAAGAATTTCTTCCTT
>BOSO01005313.1:0-25295 GCA_018403395.1 Gorsachius goisagi
CTGGACACACTCACGGCCAGGTTGGACGGGGCTCTGAGCAACCTGATCTGGTTAACGGTGTCCCTGCTCACTGCAGGGGGGTTGGACTAGATGACCTCTAGGGGTCCCTTCCAACCCGAAACCTTCTATGATTCTATGATCCTTCTATGATTGCTGCCAGGGGACCACCATCGCTCAGGCCACCCTCCGGCCACCTACGTGACAAAGTACCCGAACTGAAATCACAGCCTCATTTGCCTCTGCCTGCACCCTGTCAGGTCGTGAGGGATGGACACCTTGGCCCTGCTCCTCCTAATTATGAGAGTTTCACACCGCATTAAGTTTCTAAGAGCAGACACTTTTGCAGCACGCCCTATGAAATGAAGATTACTGGACTTGAAACAAGCTGTCAGCTTCATTTAATTAAAACTCCTCTTGCTTTGGTGCCCAAGAAGCGGTTCTTCCCCGCAGCCTGCTCCCCGGACACCGCTCTCCCCTCCGTACCCCCTTGCACCGCCCTCGCGCTCGGGAGTGACACATGGTTGGTTTGGGGCCGCCCGCTGTTTTCTCCCTCGCCCACAAAGCACAGACGTGGCTGCGGAGCAGGACCCAATTATCCGGGCCTTGCAGCCCCGCAGGTCCGTGCACCGCAGCCTCGGCAGCGCGCAGCCCCGGCAGCAGCCAGGGAGAGCAACAAGCGCAATCAGCGCCAGGTAATCAATTTCCCTTAATGAAAGTGCCAGTCACAGCCTTGGATTTGGGCTAAATAACGATTTCCTCCCTCTCCTCTTCTCTTCCTTTCATACAAGGGGGCTTGTTAAACCCCCCCCCAGTCAGGATGGGAGGGGGAGAGACAGGTATGAACGAGGATTTTAGCATCTGATGTGCAAAAAAAGTTAGTGAAAAATCAGAGGTGACAAAGGACTGCGCTGCGCATCTGAAGTTGCACGAGCTTTTAATTTGGTTAAAGCCAGACCATGCCTGTGCAGTTACGCCCTCGTTATTGAGTGTCCGTATTGCTGCACGCACAGCCGGGATGCTGTTGCCCTGGCTGCCAGGGGTTACTGTTCTCATTAAATATCAATCCGGAGTCACTCAGGTGAACTTAGAAAGCTTTTTCAGTCGTTGACTTAGCTAGGAAAATAAACGCACAGCCTTCAGTAGTTGTTGGACGAGCAACTCAACTCAACACCGCACGCATCTCCCTTGTTTAAAGGAACCTGCTCCTCCGGGCGCTGCGTCTCTGGTGGGGAAAGCAGAGGGTCTGGCAGGGGCAGCCGGGGGAGCCTCGGAGAACTGAGCCTTGCCACGCTATGTTTGCCCTGGTCTGGCTTCCCGGTGCCGCAGGGCCTGGCTGGGCAGCAGGAACGATCCGGGAGGCCAGTGGGCAGGGAGGCCTGGCGGCGGGGGACGTCCCAGCTGCGAGGGGGGACTCCCTGTCCCCCACCTTAGCCGAGCTCTCTGCAAAGCCAGGCTGGGGGAGCAGGGAGCTGCTGCCTGGGCCCTGTGCAAGGGTGGTTTAAGGCCGGTTTCCCCCAGACAGGAGGACGCAGAAGTGCAGAGCCTGGGCAGGGCAGGCGGCGCTGGCCCTGCAAAAGCCCACTGCTCTCTAGTGTTCAAAGCACAGCACTTTGCTGGCAACAACCACCTTCAGGAGCTGTGACGCGCTGCTGCAGGGACCCAGGGATTTTCTCCCCTCTCTGCTACTACGGCCTTGGCTGCACCCACCCCAGCTCCAGGGCTGCAGCTGCTGAAGGATCAGTTTAGAATCACAGAATCGTAGAATTGTTTAGGCTGGAAAAGCCCTTTAAGATCATCAAGCCCAACTGTTGCCCTGACCCTGCCATCCCACCACTAAACCCTGGCCCTAAGCACCTCGTCTGCCTGGAGCCCCTTGTCCACCCATTTGAAGCATTTATTAAGGACTCCAGCTTCCCATACCCACCACCGAGTGCCAAGGAGCATCATACCATGCCTTGCACTCATTTCTATTGCACCTCCTATCCCCAGAGCTGCAGCCTTGTCTGAAACGCTGCAGCCAGCTGGGATTTCCCCTCCTGCCCAGTGCTGCTGCAGGGCAGGGCCCTGTGCCCCATGCCCCTGTGCTCCCCAGAGCTCACTGTCCCCAGCAGCGGTGGCATTGGGTGCCGGTCTGTGAGCACCCGCAGCCCGGCGTGGCAGAGGCACAGTGGTGACCATCCCACCTGCCCCGGCCACGCACTGGAGCCGCTGCCGCACTCGGCAAGGGACCCGCTGCAGTCGTGCCCCATCGGGCAGCAGTGCCAGGCGCCGAGGAGCTCTCCAGCCAAAACTGTGACGGAAGGATTATTTCCAGGAGGTGACCCCAGCAGGTTGGACACACTGACCGCGCTGGGGTTTTTGGCAGCGTGTTTCTGGGAGTGGTGACTGAGACGTGCTCTGTCACCCCCCGCAGGCAGTGGGACAGGCTGGCTGTGCACACCGAGGGAGTGGCATTAAGTCAGTGGGAAGCCTGGGGGGTTTGTTAGGCACCAATGGCTTTGGAAGTAACAAGGAAGACTAAAGGGGATTGACTGATGGATACAGAAATCAATAGCCCTGAAATATTTCATCCAAAGCCTCCTCCAGGTGACTGCGGAGAATGTTACATCTAAATCAGGTTCCCAGATGGCCCAGGAACCAACATAAGTTGTGTTGTTTGCTAGTCCCTCATGCTTTGAGATGAGGTGTGATTTAAAGGGTTTGTGCTGAGAACGAAGGTGCGGAGCCTGCGGGGTGGGCAGCGGGAGACACGATGGCGGAGCTCTCCTCCCGAGCGGCGGGGAAGGAGCTGCAGGCAGGAGGGAGTCTGCAAGGAAGGATGAGAAGGGAAAAGCAAAAGTCCCCCTCCCAGGTTCCAGCCCAGAGGGGAACGCCAGGACCCTTACACCGAAGGTCTCGAGGGACTGCAGGGTGATTCGGAGCTAGGCACCTGCACTGTGGACTGGCACCCTTTGGCAGCAGGAGGGGAGGGCGGGGGCCATGGAGCAAGAGCTTCCTGCTCCCGCCGAGAACACACGGCACAAGCACCACTGTAGTAACCGTGCTTGTGTTTCTGTCCTGGCAGCCTGAGCCCTGACCAGGAGCACGTCCTACAGGTTCCACTGGGATAACATGGAGGGATGCGGGGGGACAGGCTGAAAACTACCACAGCTCACTCTCAGCAACCCAAAGAGCCCAGCAAGAGCCCAGCCAGTGGGAACATAGGCCTGGTGCCCCAGTCTGGCTCTATGACTATGGAACATCGTGTGGAAATGGTGTTTCATGGAAGCCCTCGCCATCCACACCGGAACAAACTGCAGTAGTTGGGTTGTAAAGCCTCAAAGCGGGGTTTAAGGGCAGCTGGAAGAGGTAAATAGTTGTGAGTGAGGGGGTTACTGAAGCGGAGGGCAGCAGGAGGATTCCATACAGTGTGAAAGCTGCAGGGCCACAGATCCAGCTCAGTGTTCAGGAAGGCAACCTGGCACAGAGGGTTTGGCCGAACTCTTGAGTGGCTGCAGAACGCGTCAGCTCTTCTCCCAGGGAATGGGCGATGGCACGAGGGGAAATGGCCTCAAGTTGCCCCAGGGCAGGTTTAGGTTGGACATTGGGAAAAATTCTTTCCCCGAAAGGGTTGCCAAGCCCTGGAAGGAGCTGCCCAGGGAAGGGGTCGAGTCCCCATCCCTGGGGGTATTTAAAAGCCGTGCAGACGAGGTGCTTAGGGCCAGGGTTTAGTGGTGGGGTGTCAGGGTTAGGGGAACGGTTGGCCTTGGTGAGCTTAAAGGGCTTTTCCAACCTAAACAATTCCATGATTCTATGATTCTCAGGGACGGGGAGCCAGCAGCAAGCTGCCAGGCTCTGGTGCAAAAATTTCCCCATTACAGTCTTCTCCCACTGATTTTTATTTTCCAGTGCATTCAGTGCTGCAGTTTTGCTTCTGCTGCTCAGATTTCTGGGCACAGGTCCAAACTGAAGGACGAGAACAGCACTGCCTGCTGCTGCCCCAGACAGCCTCCCTGCCTGGAGGCAGCTGCTCTCCCAGGCCCCAGGGAGGGATGGAGGTCGCAGAAGACATTACCTCTGTCCTGCAGGACTCCATTGGACAAAACATTTTTAAAGCATCTGTTGGATCCTAAGTTACGTGGGAAGGTTTTTCCTTAAAAAAACACGTTTTTTTTTTTACTTGTTCAGCTGGAATGTTACAAGAAAGACGCGTTGCTGGAATGTGTCCAGGGAAGGGCAACGAAGCTGGGGAGGGGTCTGGAGCCCAAAGCTGAGGGAGAGCATCTGGGGGACCTGGGGATGTTCAGACTGGAGAAGAGGAGGCTGAGGGGAGCCCTTATCACTCCCTACAACTGCTTGAGAGGATGGGGAAGCCGGGGGGGTGTGTTGGGCTCTGCTCCCAGAGAAGGGGCAATGGGCTGAGGGGAAACGGCCTCAAGTTGTGCTAGGGCAGGTTGAGGTTGGACATTGGGAAAAATTCCTTCCTTGCAAGGGCTGTCAAGCCTTGGAAGGGGCTGCCCAGGGCAGGGGTCGAGTCCCCACCCCTGGGGGTATTTAAAAGCTGGGCAGAGGAGGTGCTTAGGTCCAGGGTTTAGTGATGGGATGGCAGGGTTAGGGGAACGGTTGGGCTTGGTGATCTTAAAGGGCTTTTCCAACCTGAACAATTCTATGATTCTAAACACTCCAGTTACAGTGATACATGGTGGTGTGGAGCTGTAGCCCCCCGCAGGACTCACCAAGATCCCGGAGCTCTGAGTTCTTGGAGGCAGAAAGCAGCTCGTGAGTTTTGGGCTTGGGCATAATGTGCGCCTGTCTTTGGTGATGGCTTTTTGCAAAGCAGGAACTTGGCCGAATGTTTCTGAACAAGAGTAGCCAAGGCCACACGATTTCCAAACTTCCCTGTGCATGGCCATAGGGAGCCAACCTGTCGTGGTGGAGTTGCCACGTCCTTTCCTGAGGCTCTGCGAAACCACTGCGTTACCAGCCTGCCAGAACTCAAACACACCGTGTTCAGCACCGTGTCAGGGGCAGATGTGTTGGAGGGCATCTGAGGGGACGGGGACCTGCTGGCGGGTGCCCCACGAGCATTGAGAGCAGCCAAAGGCACTGTCACTGAGCCCTGGGATTCGCAGCAGCTTTGGGAATTCACACCCTCGGCTAGGTGCTGCAGCAGAAAGGTGGGAGCCAAGCTTCCAGCAGCGCGCTGGGGGTGCTGGCACGTCTCCCCTGCACTGGCCGCAAAGGCAGCAGGCAATACTTTACCAGTTTGACCAATGAACGGTGTAACCCGATGACTGAAGGGCCACGCATTTTAGCATGAATTATGGGCCTAACATGATGCTAACAGTTATCGATTATAAAATAAGTCTGTGTCACAGAGGCCTTCAGAAATCTTTGAGGGAAGAATGAAGGCTATTTTTTAAATATTAAGCGATCGATATATTGAGTAAGTGACAAGGGATAACTTTTTGCCTGGCTGTCTGCTGCCATGGGGGTGAGCAGCTTTCACAGGGTACAGGCAGCGGGCACATGGGAGTCACCCTGCGGAAGGCGGGGGAAGGTGGGCGAGGGGAGGCACCCCCCCATGCCTCTCCTCGGCCCAGGCTGGGCACCCCGCACATGCCAGGGCTCTGCCAAGGCCCCGCATCCCTCTGCTGGCACGGCTTCTTCCCCCCGGCAAGACGAGAAACATGGGGACACGATCGCGTAATGACGCCCTGTCCCCGTCCAAAGGAGCAACACTGCCACATTAACGCAATTAGTGACAAACTGATGTTAAAAGCGTCAGAGAGAATTGCAGCTTCAGCCATGTATTTTTGTTCCCATTCAGGCAAGATTGATTTTTAAATGGGCTTTGCATAGGAAAAGTAATAACGCTGCGTAAAACTTGATTAGCTGGAGGTTTCAATTTCCTAACCTGGAGGAAATTATTTTGATTTCCTTGCATCTAACCCCGCAGCACTGTGCCGAGCAGTGGAATTTGGCTTCCAGGAAACTGGAATTCTGTGTACAGTTCTGGTCCCTGCTGTACAAAAAAGCTGTGGGCAGGCTGGAGGGGCTCCAGAGCAGGGCCACCAAGGTGATCCAAGGGCTGGGAAGCCTCCCTCAGCCGTGTGAGGATGGGCTGAAAGAGCTGGGTTTGTTCAGCCTAGAGCAAAGGAGGCTCAGAGGGGATCTCGTCACCACATACCAGTATTTAAAGTGTGGCTACAAAGAAGATGGAGACTCCCTTTTCACAAGGAGTCACAGGGAAAAGTTGAGGGGGAATGGACACAAGTTAATCCTGAGAAGATTCTGATTGGACATGAGAAGGAAATTTTTCCCCATGAGAACAGTTACCCATTGGAATAATCCGCCACACTGGACACAAGTTCAACAAGAGCGAGTGTCGGGTGCTGCCCCTGGGGAGGTTTGATGCCAGGCACCAGTACAGGCTGGGGGCTGACCTGCTGGAAAGCAGCTCTGCTGAGAGGGACCTGGGGGTCCTAGTAGACAACAAGCTGACCATGAGCCAGAAGGGTGCCCTTGTTGCCAAGAAAGCCAATAGCATCTTGGGCCGCATCAAGAGGACCGTGGCCAGGAGGGCGAGGGAGGTTATCCTCCCCCTCTGCTCTGCCCAGTGAGACCCCATCCGGAGCACTGCATCCAGCTCTGGGCTTCCCAGTTCAGGAAGGGTGAGGAGCTACTGGAGAGAGTCCCGAGGAGGGCTACAAAGATGATGAGGGGACTGGAGCATCTCTCCTATGAGAAAAGGCTGAGGGAGCTGGGCTGAGAGGGGATCTCGTCAACACGTACAAATATCTGAAGGGTGGGTGTCATGAGGACGGAGCCAGACTCTTCCCAGTAGTGCCCAGCTCCAGGACAAGGGACAATGGGCACAAAGTGAAGCATCAGAGGTTCAGTTGAACGTGAGGAAGAACTTCTTGACCTTGAGGGTGACCAAGCCCTGCCCAGGGGGGCTGTGCAGTCTCCTCTGGAGATATTCAACCCGATGTCCTGTGCACCCTGCTCTGGGTGAGCCTGCTTGAGCAGGGGGGTTGGACTGGGTGAGCTCTGGAGGGCTCTGCCAGCCCCTGCCATTCTGGGATTCTGTGTCACTTTCAAGCCTCAGCTGGACAGGGTGCTGGGCCACCTTGTCTGGACTGGGCTCTTGCCCAGAAAGGTTGGGCCAGGTGATCCTGGAGGTCCCTTCCAACCTGGGATTCTGTGAATCCCTCAGAACCCCCCGAGATGGGTGGGGCCGGCAGAAGCCCCTGGGCCGCCCCTGCCCACCCCCAGCCATGGCCGTGCCGGCCCCCACGGCCTAGGCCTGAGGCAGCCCCGGCCCGTCGCACCCATGAGGGCCCGGACCCGCCCAGGCCGGGGGGGGGGCCGTGGCCTCGGTGCCCGCTCCCCCTCGGTGCCCGCTCCCCGTGCCGGGGGTGCTGGGCCGGGCCGGGCGGGGCGGGGCTGCCCGAGGCCTCAGGGCCCCGCGGTGCGCGCTCTGCGTGCCAACACCGCCCCCTGGCGGCCACCGAGCGCACGGCCGGCGGGGGAAGCGGTGCCAGGAGCAGACCCGCGGGGGCGGGGGAGGCCGAGCTCCGACCCCGGCCACGAGGGACCCTCGGCCATGAGGGACCCCCCCCCCCCGGCCAATGGAGACCCCTGGGCCATGCGGGACCCCTGGCCATGAGGGAGCCCCCGGTCACGAGGGATCCCCAGCCATGCGGGACCCCAGACATAAAGGACCCCTTGGCCATGCGGGACCCCCAGCCATGAGGGACACCCTTGGCCATGCGGGACCCCGGCCATGCGGGACCCCTGGTCACACCGCCCTAGCGCACAGCCACCCTGACAAGCTCAGCGCAGGGCCATGAACCCCCCGTGTGGTTCCATGGCCCCTGGCTCCCCCAGCCACAGGAGGGGGGCAATGAGGGACCCCTGCCGAGCACCCACATCCCCACCGCCCGGTGATGGCCTGGGCCCGGCGGAGGCCCCTGTGGGCCAGGCAGCTCGGCCAGGGGGTGGGCATGGGGCAGCCCCTGCCTGCCTGCGCCTTCGGGAGGCTTGGCCCTGGGCCAGCACGCACCTGCCTGCATCCCCCTGCCTAAACCCTCTTGGCTGCACCCTGCCTGCACCACCCTGCCTGCACCCTGCCTGCACTGCCTGCTCCTGGGCATGGGGCTTCTCCCAGCCCCCGCCCTGCAGGGAAGGGGTGTCATGGGGGAGCCCGAGCACTGCAGCTCCTGCCCCTGCTCCTGCTGCTGGGGGCAGAGCCCCCTGGGCCAGCAAGATTGCACTGTCAGAGCCCGTGTGGGGCTGTGGGGCACATGTTGTGCCCATGTGGGGCTGTGGGACCCACGTGGGGCCCATGTTGCACCCATGTGGGGCCCATGTTGTGCCCGCGTGTAGGGCCCATGTGGGGCTGTGGGGCCCATGTGGGGCCCTCATGGGGCCCATGTTGTGCCCGCATGGGGCTTGGGGCCTGTGTGGGGCCTGTGTGGGGCTGTGGGACCTATGTGGGGCCTTTGTGGGGCCCCCGTGGGGCTGTGGGGTCAGCGCCTGGCCCCATGCCTCCTGCAGGGCGGGCTCTGGTCCCGGTCCCCCCTCCCGCTCCCCAGCCCTGCCGTGCCTGCCCGGCGTGCGGTGTGGCGGCGGCTCGGCAGAGTGTGCTCGCTGCTTGCCCAAGGCTGCCTGCGCCGGCTGGGAGCTGCTCCCGCTGCAGGCCCGCACGCCTGCCTCCTGTGGCGAGCGTGCCTGTGCCTTCCCGGCAGCACTCATCCCTGCTGCTCTGGAGAAAGCCTGGCTGAGAGGAGACGGAGCCCCATCTCCCTCCTCACCAGCCCTTTCTGCCAAGATGGGAGCCTGTCGCCCAGCTCCCTGGTAGCCTCCTGCCCAGCTCTGAGTGTGGCTCACCCGCGGACTCCTGTTTCTCGGGCCACTGCCGAGCTAGCTGCTGGTTCGCTGCCCATCAGGCCCTCCCCCCGGGCAGTACTGAGCACCTCCTGCTCATCAGCCCCCCGAGAGCCTCTGAAGAGGCTTCAGAACAACCCCCTCACCCACCTTCTGCAGTAGCGAGCAATGCAGGATTAGACTGGGCTCTAGCTGCACTGCCAACCCTGCTGGCTGGAGCGCTCTTTGGGGAAAGGGGAAAGAAACACCGTAGTAAAATGCCTTCTGTTAACCCTGGGACAATGATGGGCTGTGCTGGATTTCTGCCTTGCCTAGAAAACACGTGGCTGTTCTGTAGTTAGCAAGCTCACAGGGCTGGAAAAGGCAAGGGAAATAAGGATGTGGGTTGCCCGGCTCCCAGGCAAGCACACAAAGTGCAAACCTGGCACTGCCTGGTGCTTCCCGATGCTGCCCAGGGCCGCAGCTGCTGCGCAGAGCAAGGGCCACCACTCGCCCTGCAAACCTCAGGGCCACCCTGGGTTTTAGAGACGCCCGAGTGACCCCGGAGGTGCCGCCCACCGGTGTGGCTCTGTACCCTGCCGGTCCTGCACCGGGCCCCTGTGCTGTGCTGCCAAATGGCCTCCAGCTGGAGGCTTGGTGGTCTGGGGGAGCCCGGTCCAGCCGCAGCAGTGGCACTGCCTGTCCCCAGCGCCCGGGAGCTGCCTGTCCCCAAGGAAAGCAGCGTGCTGCCCAGTCCTTTATGAACAGAAGCTCTGTTGGTGCACTCACAGGCTGGAGCTGGACCCATTCCTTCCACGGGCTGTGTGCTGCTGGCGTGACTGGGCATGGTGGAGTCCAAGTGCCTGTCATTCCGCCTGGGTATATTGGCACGATATACTCACGCAGAGCAAAGCTGGGTAGCAACGACATCTCCTTTTATCTCCCCTGCCAGAAGGAATAGAAAGAAAAGCACCTTTCTGTTCTGGGCTCTTTAATTTAATGCCCCTTCCCTGGAAACATTCAAGACCAGGTTGGATGGGGCTCTGAGCAACTTTATCTAGTTAGCAGTGTCCGTGCTCACTGCAGGGGGGTTGGACTAGATGACCTCTAGGGGTCCCTTCCAACCCCAAACATTCTATGATTCTATGATTCTATGATTCTAATTTTGTACAGCACTGCCACAGTGAAGGTGCTCTAAGAACCCTGGAGAGGGATAGAGGCTTTCAAACCCCAGCTGCCCAGGAGCTCCCTTGCCCCACACAGGACAGGGTGATGGCAAGCAGTGCAAGGGGGCTGCTGTCCCCCCTGGAGCAGCAGGTCAGCTGGACCCCCCAGCCCAGCCGAGTCTCCGGTTCCCACCATTGCTGTTCCTGAGCAGCAGGAGCACTGCAGCTGGATCTGCTCGCTCCGGAAAGGTTTCGTCTTGACCGTGGGCAGAATCTTCACATCTGCCCGAGAGCCTGGCTACCTTTGGGGCTGGCTGAGCTTTCTGCCCGCTGGGGCTGTGGCGCCCAGCGTGGAGAAACAAGGGCTGGTCCCTGGCCAGAGGCAGCTCCACTTCTCCTGGTTGCTGTGCTTGGCTCTTGGGGGGTGGCTGCCTGTATTTAAGATCAGCCTCTTGCCTGCTTGCCTGTTTGATGCCTGAGCAGCAGGCAGCAACGCACCTGCTGTGATAGTTCAAGTTGTGTTTGTTTCTGCCTTTCTTCCAGCTGAGAAATTCACTCCGTGAACTTTTCATCCTCTTCTCCTGGGGCAGGAGAGGCCGTGGCTTGGCTGGTGAGGCGGGCGATGGTGAGCGGGTGTGTTTGCTGCCTGCTCGTAGAGAGGCTTTCCCAGCTGAATTAACCTTGCACACTCCAGAGGCGCACAGGCAGCCGGCCTCCCTGTCACGCACGGGCCCACTGAGCAGTGATTTCAGGGACCCCCTCTGTGCCTCGCAGTGCTGGCAGCTCCTCACCCTCGTCCCAGGCTGCACGGTCACCCAGGAATGGCGATGGAGGGGACTGGGGGCTTGGAAAAGAGGAGGATTTCCTGCATTTCCTGCGGGGAAAGATCCGTCTGTGTGGAAGATCCTTCTGTGGGCACGAAGAAGCCCAGAGCAGGCTCAGGAGGAGGAGATGTGTCTGGTCAGCCTTCTCCATTGCTTGGTTTTGTCCGGGCGGCTGGACAAGGTGAAGGAGGGAGGAGAGCAGTGCCAGGGAGCTTCCTCGGCAGGTCTGAGCCCGTGCCCCAAGCCCGTGGGGAGCCGGGCCTGGTGTGCTGTCCCCGTCAGCTGGCAGCCCCGAGGGGAGCGGGTGGAGGATTAGCATTCACCTCCCTTCCCTGCTAATGGATGGGATGCCAGGAAGCGCGGTGCCTGCACCTGCCGTTTCATTACACTTTGTTAAGCACCCTGTAACTGTGACCGATGGCGCTTCCCTGGGCGGCTGCTGCTATGTGCGCTTCAGTCGTATTTTTGCTGCGCTGGCAGCATGGAGCCGAGCAAAGAACAAGTGTAGCTGTGCAGAGCCGTTCACTCGGGCTCATGAAGTGGTGCCGAGGGGACTGCAGCAAGAAAAGCAACAGCTTTGTAGGGAAATCCGGAGGTGGGGAAAACGGCTGCTGACAAAGGCGCCGTGGCACGGCTTACCGGGCGCCTAATGAAGGCTGGCACCGTGCTTGGGCACCTTGCCCTGCTGATGGGCTCCTGCCAAGGAGTCCTCCTGGCCTGTCCCCTTCCCTACACCAGTCACCGGGTGCTGAAGCACAGGGTGACCTGGTCCCTCCGTGCACGCACAGCTCCTCCTGGTAACAGCCAGGGCTGTGCCTCGCTCCAGGGCACGCTGTGAAGCCCACTCCTCGTGCCATGGTGCATCCATGCTGTCCCCTGCCTAGAGGACAAGGACCTGGGCAATGTTCTCATCCATCCCTGAAGAGCCAGAGCAAGTCCTGGTGCCACCAGTGGGCAGTGGGCCGTGCTTGTATGTCTAAACATGCTGCATGAAACTAGGCACTACCAGTGGCACTTGACTAAATGTGGGATGGATGTCTGGTGTCCCGTGGACAGTCGTTTAATGGACATACTGGAAAGGATGTGCTGCCCTGATTAAGTGTCTTGGGGACTTTTCTGTCTCAGACTGAAGACAGAGAGCGAAGCACCTGGTAACTCCTTGCGTGCCAAGACTTGTGGTACGAGAGGAAACAGATGGTGCTTTGCAGTCACACAAGACGAGAGCAGAGAAGCCTCTTCTGGCACTTAAAGTGTGAGCTAGGCGAGGAGCGGAATTTGGTATCTTCAGATAAAATCTTCCCCCAGATATGCTCATGTTCTGGCAATAAATTAAAAAAAAAAATCAAACCTTGGCTGTCCTTATGGTACATCAGCCTTTGCCCCTGTGGAACCACACTGCAACCGGCAAGCAAGAGCAGTCGATGTCGCAGAGTAGTTGGACACTTTGCAGCCCCCTCCGAGCACCCCCATGGCCTTCCCAAGGGTGTCACGACCCCGGCAGAGCTCCCAGGCCAAACAGAGGGTGGCTAACAGCGGGCAAACTCACACAGGCCATGCTTTACCCCGGGCGCGGGCAGGCGCTGTGTGGAGATCCCCAAAGCTCGGTTTTCCAGCAGTGCGGGGTATGGAGGCCACTGGGCCAGCTGCACAGCTGCCTCCTTGCCAGCAGGTGCCAGGGCAGAGGTGGCTTCCTGACCCTACAGGGCTCTCTGGCTTCTGCAATGTCAAAGGAAACTTTGGAGCACATTGCTTTTTTATTTGCTCAGCAGCAAGCTGCAGCCCTGAGGACGGGATCAGGAACCTGTGAGAATTGTCAAGTCCTCTCTTTGCAATAAATCAGTATCTCATTGCATTTGTAACTTAGCAGCTTAACACAATCCTTATCCCAAAAGCACTAATCCAATTCCTCTGGAGAGATGCGTCTGATTAGATTAATGAATCTGTTTGCACTGGAGATGTTCCTAGCACTTGAACTCCTTTGGGGCAAACTCCTCTCTGAAGCCTGAGCTGTTCTGTCTGAACTGGGGGAGAAAGGGGAGAAGTGCAAAGGTGTCACCGAAGTGGAGAGAAGGCCCCGGTGCTGTGGCTGCACTGGTCAGACCAGGAGGGCGAACCTGCGGTAGAGGGGGTTTTGGGAAGCGGGGCGCTGGCCAGCGATGCTGCAAGCCCCACAGCTGGTGCAAAGCCTGGCTTTGGCGAGGGCTCATCTACCCCTGTGGGCACCACTACCCCATGCTCGGGAGGCTGCAGCTGGGCGCCAGCCCCATGCCCGGTGTGGCTAAACCCCGTGCTGCAGATGCACGATGCCGGACACTGGCAGTGCCTGCCTCCTTCTGCTGTGGCACCCCTGACCAGGGAGTTTTGCAGGACTCCGCTTTCTGGTGCTTTTCCAAGTTGCCCCACTTCTGATACGTATTTTGATGAGTAAATTTGCCACATCAGGCTAATCTAACTCCCAGCAGAGCCCTCTGTGCACTAAAATACGATGGAATCAAAATGCTGATGTTGTAATTGCCAGTCAGTGTGAGCACACCTATGTTTACCCGTTATCTTCATAGCTGCTGAGACAAAAGCTTTGGAAAATTACTAGTTTTTGCTTAGATATTTGTGTAATTACACCAAGGTTATTGTGTTGGTCAACAGTATGCAGGTGAGGAGCTGAGTGGGGGGATGGGAAGGGCAGCAGGGGTCCTCTCCGGAGGGCAGAGCCCTTCTCCGGGGGTTGACAGAGATGGCAACTCCTGCAACACACTTGGGAGCCTGGGCAGCTCAGGGCCACCGGCTCTCACTATGTGACCCCTGGGCTCTGGGACTGGCCACCGCTGGGCTGCCCCACTGCCCTCCAGCCTGCCCAGCTCCACCTGCAGGAGGAACCAAGCCACCCCGCAGTCCCACCAACTTCACGGGGGCTTTGCTGTCACCCCTCCAGCCGGCCTTGCAGGCACCCCGGGTGCTCCCAGTGCCGGCGTGGGCAGAGGGCATCGCTCTGTGCAGCAGCGGCGGCAGCAGGCGGGCAGCCTCTGTGCCGTGCGGGAGGGCGAGCCCGTGGGCTGTCCCGGTGAGCCAAGGGATCGGCGTGAGCCTGTGCAGAAAACATGGGACGGCTGCTCCAGCCAGCGGATCTCAGAGGTGGGGACACATCGCCGAACACCATCCCCAGGGCTGTTCCCGCTCTCTGGCAAGGACTTAAAAATATTATTAACATTTGTATTCAGATGTGCTCTCCCTACCCCTTCTCACATACAGCAAAAGAGGTGGTTTAAAATTTATCAGCAAATGTCAGGATAACCTATGCAATTCAGAATCAAAGTGCAAAGATCAGCGTGAAATGAGAGCTGCAGCATCCATGGCGTCACGTGCTTTATCCCCCTAAGTACATAAAAATTGCAGCGTGCTTTTCTGCTATTCAGGCTGAAGGGCTCCTTTAACACAGACCATCTCCTGATATCAAAGTGAATGATTTCTTTCATTATTCCTGGTTATGAAGCCTATTTTCATGTTATTTGTCATTTGTGAAGCAATTTGGTTTAAAGATGGCTCAAAGCTTTTGTACTGAGCAATCAGGAAGAAAGCAGGGAAGGAATAACTAAGGGGAAGATTGGAATTCTGCATCTGCTCTCGCATAACCAAAGGCAGAAGCTGCCCTGTTGCAGGGCAGGGATCCCTTCCCCGGCAATTGGATTCCGTGAGCGCTCTGAGGCTCAGACAATTTCCAGGCAGGTGGGTGGGCAGGAGAGGGGCTCGGTTCTGCGCTTGCAGCTTCCCCAGAGCTAACAGCACCTCTGGGATACATGAGGAATTTAAGTGACTTTGGAGCCAGCGACTTTCTGCAACTCACAAATTTGGACTTAAGGGCTGATTGATTGTACGCTTGTTTTCGCACCACCAGAAATGGAGTATGGATCTGCCGGAGGAATTTTAGGGGGACTTTTTATCCTCCCATCTGCAGCTGGGCTGCTATTCCTCATGCTTGAAAAGCCAGTCGTAAGAACGTCCTGAAAACCAAACCCCGTGCTGCTGCAGGGCTGATATATCGCTCACCGAGGAGTGATACCGTGGTACCAGCTAGGAGGGAAACAAGGGGCAGAATCAATTCTCCAGCAAGTATTGTTTGATTTTGTCATAAAACCCTAATATTCTATATTTAAAAACATAGCTGCTCAGCCTTGAGATGAAAAGCTGTGGCATTAAAATGCCATGGAGGGCAGCTGCATCCAGCCCAGGAGATGGGCACGTTGCCCTCCCATGCTGCGGGGCTGAGCCAGCCCCAAGCCCTGCTCACGCCCTGACCCACACCCTGGCTGGGGGGCCACTTCCCATCTCTGTCCCCGTGGGGTCCTTGTCCCCCAGCGCTCCTGCAGCCGGTGCTGGGCAGGACCCGCTCTCCCCATGCTGCACCATGAGACAGGGCTGCCCCCACGCAACGTGTCCTGGCCCGCCTTGGGGGGCTCCGGGGACACCTTCCCTCCCGCCCGGCTAGTGCACAGGGCTAAAGGCAAGCTGGCACCTTGCCTGCACCGTGGTGCAGCCAGGGCCAGGAACACTGAGGGGCGCAGGGACTGCTGCAAGGGAGGCTGAGCAGCCTTTGGGAGGTGCCACGGCCCTCCCCAGGACCAGGGGTTTGTCCTGTGGCTGCAGGAGAAGCTGCTCGTCCCCAGAAGCTGAAGGCACCTTGCACTGAAGATGAGCAGTTTTTCCTCTAAGCACAGAGGTAAGAATCCCACCGCTTCCAGGAGGATATTTTTATTGGCCGCTCACAGAGAAGTGGCATTGCAAGTCTAAAATAGCTACCGATGTAAAAGCAAATATAGGGAATGTGCCTGCAGGGGCCCCTCCTGATGGAAACAGATTCCATCTGCTCCAGCACCAAGCACGTTTCAAAAGGGTTTGAGTCCAGTGTTGGGGATTTTGTCCTCTCTCTTTGTACTCTATTTTCAGACTGAAGTGAGATAGGGTGATGTGAGTGGGGGTTTGCCATTCACACAGCAAACCCCATCCCGTGAGCGGAGCCCGGCGGAGGGGAGCCCGGAGCAGTCTCAGCCAGGCTGTCTGCAGTGGGTCCCTCGGGGGGCAAGGACCTTCCTGGGGCTTTCTGCTCTTTCCCAGAGGCAGAGATCATGAGGGCCATAACAAAACAGCCTCTTCCTGCTGTCAGGTGTCCCTGAGGCTTTGTGGGCTCCTGCTGCAGGGGCAGAGGTTGCACTGGCAGGGGTGTAGGCAGGCCAGGCAGGAGCGCTGCCGCAGCCGTGCGCCCCAGATCTGGCACCCAGCAGGCTGGTCCCGGCCCGTGCAGCACCAGGTGCTCGAGCCTCTGGGACCCGGCGGCGGCAGCAGCGTCAGTGGGTGCTCACCCCGGGGCGAGAGGCAGCAGCGCGGGGCTGAGCCCTGCCGTTCCAAAACCATCCAGCAGATCCAGGCAGGATCGGTTCCAAGCCAAGGATCTGCTGCAAAGCAGGGCACAGTAATCCCGGCTGGCAGGAGGCGGAGGGCTTCGGTGGAGCCCGGTTCCCTCGACGGGAATCAGCTGTTGCCATGGTGCTCATGTGGACGGCGCGGCTGGTGCTGGCAGGGCCTTGGCTCTGGTGCCCACTGGCCTCGGGCGGCCGACGCGGCCATGCCGCTGGCTCCCGCGCTGCAGGCGGAGGAGGTGCATCTCGTGCCAGGCCGGGCACCGGGCAGCGGCTTCTGAGGGTTGTTTTGGGAGCATGGGCAAACGCCTTTTAATGAAACACTGATTTCACCAAAAAATGGTGTTTCATAAAGATGCCTTTTTTTTTTTTAACAAAAAAGTTAATTTGCTTTCAACAGAGGTATGCGAGGTTGTCGCTCTTAAGTAGACCTACATGTTCTTAATTTAACTGAGATTTATACTTTTTGGGGAGGATTTATTTTTTTAAATATAAAACTGATTTTCCCCACTGAACACCACCCCTGCTCCTGGAATGCCATTGCCAGAGAGAGCAGCTCCGTGGTTTCCCTCACGGTGGTGTCGGGCTCCCAGGACGGTGCCCGGGCTGCCACACCTCAGTGCTGGCCCTGTGGGGATGGGGACATGGAGGAGCTGGGGGGAGCCTGGAGCGGCCGGGGCTGGGGCCGGAGCCGGGGCTGGCCCTACACCTCTCCTCCTCCCCGCCCGCACCCAAGGTGCAGCTTGAGGGGTCCCTTTGCTCCCTGTCCCTTGACTCCCTGTGCTGCCATCACCCCTCTCCATCCCATCACAGCTCTCCTGGTCCCCACATGAAATGTTTGCTGAGAGCAACATAAATACAGTGGTCCCCTTAGAAATGTGCTTTATCAAACTCACCTTTCTCCCAGCAAACCTGCAATTAATTCTGTGCTGATTAGAAGCCACTGCTAATGAAAGAAGCTGGTGGAGGTGGGTGGGGGCGCAGCAGGTAATAACCACACTGGAGCACTTGAGAATTAATCGTAAAGGCAGCAGAAAGGTAAAAAAGCTGCAGTAAGCTTAAAGAGTCAGCAAAGTGAAGTGCCAGCTCCTCTGTGCTGCCCTACAGCCTTGCTGTGGCACCCCAGCCCACCCACCCTCCGGGCTTGGCGGGAGGCACCGCTGGGCGCAGAGGGCCCCGGACAACTGGGCTTATGCTGCACCCAGCCCAGCAAAGGGCTCGGCTTGCCCAGCGGCTTCGGGCATGGCACCCCAGCCCCTCGCCCACAGCAGCGTTACCCCTGCTGTGGAAGCCCCATCGTCCAGGGACGATGATATCCCATCAGCAGAGATAACCGCACAGAGCAGGCAGGCCAGCCTCTGCCCTCCCGGGGCTGCCACTGGGCTGGGGAGCAGGGGGACACCAGGAGCCTTCTCCTGTCCGGGGCTGCGAGGGGACACTCAGACCCTACAGCTTCTCCTGCAAGACTCACACATGTAGTGGCTCTGTTCGAGATCACGTCCTTAAAATTACAGAAGTCTGGAGACCAAAAGAAAGCCTCTTCTATGACTGAAAATTAAAGATACTGCTTCCTGATCATCGTAAAATTGACTTCTAAAATAAGATCCTTAATTAAACGTATCCATTCTTCTGATACTACTCAAAAGAGTTAAGTCCAGAAGTGATGCAGAGATACTGTGGGATAATGTATTCGTGTGGATGGTTATCTTCCTCATAAAGGCATTATGAAAGTAGCAAAAGTAATTGCATTATATTTATGTCAATTCTCTTATTTAACTTGGCTGCAAATGAAGTATTCTGTATTGAACTGCAACCCGTTTTAATTTACAAAACCAGCTCTGCTTTGCTCAGTAGTATTGCAACTAATGAAAAAAGGCTCAAAGGAACAGATCTTTTCCATACGAATGCTGGGATAGACCCTGAACAGACAGACTCGATGGGTGGAGCAGCTGCCAGGGCTGAGGGGAAAAATAAGCAGAGGTTTAGCTTGCTCTGAAACTTGCAGGAACAGAGGGCTCAGCTCCCCGCTGGGCCCCTCTCCTGAGGGGTGCAGCCAGAGGAGCCCCCCACCTCTCCGTGGGGTCCCGCCGTCCCCTCGGCATCTGCTGCAGAGCAGGGAACGGGTCTTGGCTGCTGTCGTCTCTGCTCCTTGGGGCCGGACTCTGCTCTCCTGGGCTGGGAAGCGCTGCCTCCCGCTCGCCCGGGACATCGGTGTCAGCAGCACCGCTCCTCCCTGCTCCTCCTGCCCCAGCAGCTCCTTGCAAGCAAAGCCATCAGGGCAGCCGAGCTCCAGTCTGGCAAGGCCCTGTCCTGCCACCAGCTGATGGGGAGCCTGGAGGCTGGTCCTGACCCACCCAAAATGCCGATTCCCTGATGATAGCTGGCCAGGGGCTCGGGCATGACGTGGCCGGCACGACCTGAGTGGAGCAGAGGCACTTTGTGCTGCAGCCGGCACACAGAGCCCATGGCGGGGCTGGGCAGCTGTCGGGGACGGGGCCGCGGTGCCAGCAGGGGCGGAGAGCCCATCCTGGGGCACCGGGGCTGCAGAGCCACCTTGTTTGGACAGGCCTTGGGCAGCCCCATGGCCAGCATGGGACTGCTCCCCTGCCTGTTGCCGGCTGGCACCCAGCACCGACGGGGACGGTGTCCCACCAGCACAGCCCGTGCTGTGCCTCAGGAGCATTCAGGAGGAGCGGGGCCATCTCGTGCTGGCCCATCGCATGGCAGTGACATCTTGGGTACGGCAGAGCTGCCACAGCGGCAGGACGTGCCCTTCGCCCAGGCAGGGAGCCGGCGGCAGCAGCACCCCTCCCGTCCCCGTGTCAGGGCTGTGCACTAATGCAGCCTGATGTTTCTGCACGCAGAGGCATTCCTGAGTGTGCTCGAACATGGTAATTTATTATTATTTATTTACAAGCGACAGAATGTCTTCTGACCTTTTGGTCCCCCCGGGCCGGCTCCGGAGCCTCAGCTCTAATAACATCTTGCACATACAAAGAATGCCAAAAGCGATGCTGTCCTGGGCTGAATCCCAGAAGCAAGAGGGGCTGGCGTGACTGTGGGAGGCTGCATTTGCTCCAGCTGAGAGGAGCACTTAGAGCCGGCAGCAGCGCCATGGTGGGCTCAGGCCGCTGGATCCCAGTCCCTGTGGGCAGGGAGAGCTCCCGGGGCCAGGCAGCCTCCACTGAGCACCGGCTCCCCCTCTCCATCATCCTCCTAAGTGCTTTATCTTGTCTCTGCATCCCCCAGGCCCTGGCTCGTCCACCTCCATCAGCAGGTCCCTACATGTCCCGATCAATCTCCCAGCTGGGCACTTTGCACAGTATTAGATGGGGAGCCGAGGGCCGTGCCTGCAGCACTGGCTCCCCCTACACCAGCCTGGCCAGCGTCTGAAATAACTCCCCCCCGCCTGCTGAGTGCCTCAGTGCAGCATCCATCAGGCCAGCCTGCTCCTCCTCGCTGGAGCCTGCAGACACGTGCGCAGCCCCATCAGCTCCCTGCAGCCATCGGGCCCTTCCCTCCTCCTCCTCCTCCTGCCTCTGCCTGCTCTGCAGGTCCTGGGCATCTTGGGGATGCTCTGCCCTGTGCTGTGCTGTGGCCCGGCAAAAGCCGCCCTGTGCCATGGGCAGGGCTGGGAGCCCAGGGCAGAGCGTGGGGCCAGGATGATATGTGATGGGGCGAAAGGCTCTCCGCTCTTTCCAGAAAAGGAAAAGTGTTTACAAAACCCCGGGGATTGTAGCTCCCCCTCCAAGCCCCCAGGAGCACCGGGTGAGCGGTGCCGGCTGTGCCTCCTAAACCCCGCACAGCCCCCAGGCGAGGTCTTGCCCCACACACCCTGGCCCCGCACGCTGCCCAGGCTCAGCTGGCAAACGGTGCCGTGGCCCCAGCCCACGCCATGTCTCCCTCACGACCCTCCGGTGCGGGCACAGGAGCTCGGGTGCTTATTAAGCAGATCTGAAGGCCACCGCTCACAGGCAGCTGCGGAGATCCGGAGATTTTCATTGTCAGGGACAATATTAATGTTGCATGATTTACAATCTCCTGCGCGCCTGCTCTTCTGGCAGCAAAGCATCTGCTTCAGGCCCATTTGGGTGGTTTAGATCTGTCCTTGAGGATGTAATAGAGTTATTGAGAAGGCACAAACATTGACTGATTCATACTGACTTGCTTGGCAGACGGTCTCACATGGTTGTATAGGAGAGAAGGTTTGGGATAGGGAACAGGGGACAGGGGACAGGGACCCGCCAGGTGCTTGCCACGCACCCCGCAGCCAGCCCTGCCGGCCCTTCCTGCTCAGCCACGGCAATGTGCTGATCCTGCCATCCCTGCACGAGGGCGATGTGCTGAACCACGTCCCTGCCACCGGCGTTTGGTCCCTGGCTCTGAGCAGCAGCGGTGCCCAGCCTGGTGCTGCCCCCCAGGACAGCCTGGCTCCACATTGGGGGTGGGCTGGAGCTCATGCCACTGGACTGCCCATCCCGGGGACCTGGCCTCTTCTGCTTCTCCCCACAGCAGCCAGTCCCATGGGCTGGGACCTGCCTGGTGCCATCGGTGCTCACTGATGAGGTGACAAATCCCCGAACTATTCCTGATGAAGTGACAAATCCTTCTTGTGCCATTCCCAGTGCAAAGTGGCCCCCGTGGAAGGGCTGCTGGGACACAGGCACACTGGGGTGTGCACACTTACCCCAATGGAGAGGACAGGCAACTCCCTTCTTTCCTCTGGCCAGCCCTGGTTTGGTGTCCCCTGGTTTTGTGCTCCTCCAGCACGTGTGCTCTGGAGACACTTGGATGAATAGAGATGAGGAGAGGAAAGAGACGTCCATAAAAATTCACCCTGTTCAATAAGCTGGAGCAGAGAGACACTGAAATCCATCATCCTGCAAAGCCATCTCTATTTTAAAGCTTGCAGTGTTTTCAAGTAGCCAGAGCCTGGTGAAGCTGGGAAGCAAGGGTAACGGTTTTCAAGATGGAAAATGCATGCAGGTCCAGCTAGCTGGAAGGTGACGGGTGGCAGGGCAGGCCGCAGGGGGTTCGGGTGCTGCGGCCCCCAGATGGAGCCCAGAAGGTGCTGGGACTGGCGAAGACCTTGGGGGCTTTAAAAACACTCCTGCAGTATCAGTGCTGAAGCACCCTCAGGTCAGAGGCAGATTTTGCCCGATCCCGAGCGCGCAGACCATGTGCCTGCACAGGACCCGTGTGGGTTTTGGGGGGTGGACCCCCACCAAGATGGCAGCAGGCATGGGTGAGGGGTGCGCAGAGGGGGGACCTTCTCCAGAGTGCCAAAAGAGGTCTCACCACCACAGGGGACAACCTTACTGCTCATGGTGACCACAGGGGACAATCTCGGGGCTCACAGTGACCGCAGAGGTCAGCTGCGCAGCCCTGGGCAGGAGGCGCCCCCGGCCAGCACTGGCCCCCAGCCGCAGAGCCCCCTCCTGACCCCGCAGCCCCCTGGGCACTTCCCTGGGGCTGCCCCGGTTTGTCCCCTCTTCCCCTGCAACTGCTCTGTCACATAAACTGCTCCCTGATTTCGGAGACACCTGAGCCAAGGCTTCTGCCACGCAGTCAGCTGCCTGCAGCCAGGGTGTCTCAGGGGGAATGATGGCTCTGCCCACCCGGGGTCTCTCCCATAAATGCCGGCAGCTGTTCCATCCCCATTCCATTGGCACACTCCCCCTCCTTCCAGCCAGCCATCCCAGGCAATTACGGAGATGCCGCCAGCGTGCAGGCTGAAAGGGGCAGCACCAGAGGACAGGGAAAGTTGTGAACATATTTTCTGCCAGCACGGCTGACTGAATGACTGATGCCCTGCACACCCCCAGCACCCGCCGCACAGCTAATAACCAGCCAGGCGCAAAGCTGCGGCTGCTGCCAGCAGCGCCGGGGCGGGAGCCGGGGGAGCAGCCAGCCCAGCCACGGCAGGAGCGTGCAGCAAGACAAATGCCATCCACATACATAAAAATGTATTTATCGGCACAGGGTGCCAGCATAGGCTGGGTCCCAGCAGACCGTCGCCAGGTCCTGACCCCAGCCAAGGGCCAGCCAAGAGGGGCAGGGTGGGTTTGGGGATCCTGGCCACTGTTTCTGGCTGCCCAGGGGAGCTGTGGCTCTGCATTGTCTGGCTGCAGTGTGAGGGGACTGGGGAGCACTGCCGGCATCTGAGGTGCTGGCCTGCTGGGGTGGGAGACAGCCCCCCAAGGGCAGCGGGAAGCCTCCAGGGCTGGCTGGTTGGCTGCCCTCCGTGCTGCTGGCTTGCCGTGCTGCGGCAGCTTCCACCGAGTGGCACCCCGAGACGTAATTGAATTCACATTCTTGGATTTAACGCGTTTTCCTGTCAAGATTTTGGCATTTCAAATGATTCACAATTGCTTCAATTATAAGAATTGGGGTGTTTAGACAATTCTACCCACCCTGCCTTCCACCCTCCCCATGCCTGGTGTTCCAGGCTGTCAGGTGCTAACCCATCCCCACTCCAGACCCAGGTTGGAGGAGGGTCTCCTCCAGGAGCTCAGCTCTCCCTGCTGCTCCCCAATCCTTCCCAGGCCCCTCATGAGGTTCCTGCTGGGTGCGGAGCAGGGTGGTGCTGGGGACCCGGCCCTGCACAGCACATCCTCTCCTTCCCTCCTGGAATGGGTAACATTTCCTTAAGGCAGCATCCGTCCTGGAAGCGCCCTGCAGACTCACGAGGAAATTAATAGTTCTGTTTCCTGCTGTTGTGGTGCAGAATTGTAATTCTTCACGGCGCTGTAAAGAGCTGCGCACAGCAGCGCAGGGCGGGATGAACGGGAGCAAGGTCTGCAAAGGGACATTTAGACCTGACCTCAGGAAAACATCAGTTTGTGGCGGTGGGACCGGCTGGAATAAAGAGTAGCTGTCTGATGGCTGGTGCACAGGCAGGGGCCAGGCAGGAGATGAAACTGCGTGGACGTGGCCCTGCATGGTGCCAGGAGGCGCCACTGGAGCCCACAGAGAGCTCTGGTCCCTGCCAGCGCTGGGGCGGGCAGTGCCAGGGTGCTGGGTGGGTGTCACTGTGACCAGCGCCGGGGCGTCGGGTGCCTCCCCCTGACCCGAGCTGCCCCACCAGCCTCCTGGCAGGACCCTCTCACTGCCCTGGGGGTCGTCCCCTTCCAGCACCCCCAAACCCCTCCATGTCCCTAAGGCAAAGCCTTCCTCCCCAGACCCCACGCCCACCAGGGCCTCCTTGGGAGAAGAGTCCTCCTGCTCCCACTTTGCTCCGTGGTTATTTTACCCAAATCACCAGGTCGATGCCTGATCTGTTTATAAGTACCCAGGACCACCTTTGGACTCTTTGAATAAAGAAATTAAAAACAAAACAACTGAAGAAGTGGTTACAGAATTTGCTACTTCTTTGGGACAAGAGACATTTCAACGCAATTCCTTGAGATAAGCTTAAGCATTTCACGCCTGAACACCAGCCCAGTGCGGGGCCGGGGCACTCACTGCTCCCCCTCAGCCACTCCACAGCCTCTCCCTCTCCTCAGCACCTTTGGACTTGAGCAGCTCCAAAGTCCCCCCCGCAGTCGCTGTGAGTCCCCTCACAATCGCTGCGAGTCCCCCGCAATCACTGCAAGTCCCCCCACAATCGCTGCGCATCCCTTGCAATCGCTTAATCCCCCTCAATTGCTGCGAGTCCCCCGCAATTGCTGTGCGTCCCCCTGAAATCACAGTGAGTCCCCCGCAATTGCTGTGAGTCCCCCGCAATTGCTGTGTATCCCCTGCAATCGCTGCGAGTCCCCCAGAATCACTGCGCATGCCCCGCAATCACTGTGCATCCCCTGAAATCACTGCGGTGCGACCCTGCCCACCGGGGCTGCCCCGGGCCAGTTGCGGCCACCCAGCCGCTAACCCACCCCTGCAGGAACCATGCCTCAAATAATGACTGCAGGCATTAAATATGGACTCTGAAGGCAGTTTTAATGCCAGGGTCACTTGTTTGGTTTTGTTCCTTCTTTTCCATCTTGCCCCTCCCTTTTTGTGCTCTAAAAGTATGCAATATGTAAACTGTACCCTGAAAGTCATCAGTCAAATGCATGTAAAATATGTATTTGTGATGGGAACACAAAATCCAGCATCTCGCACACATTAAATATTTCCCATTTGGAGTTCCATTACAAAGTGCCTATCAAGAGATGTTACGGAAAACAGACAAGTTAAATGCAATTGGCTCTGCGTTACCGTCAGCATTAGGAACTTAACTTCTGCATTTCCTGGCTTTTTGGAATTTCCAGCCCATAGTTTCACCATTGAGGTAAGGCTGAAGAGGTTGCTTTCAATACCTGGGGTCCCCATGCCTCACCCAGGTGCTTTTAATGTCTTTCCTAAACTGCGTGATACCTTCACGCTCGGCATGCCCCAAGAGTGGTTCGGCAGCGCTCCCCAGGGCTCGGCGTGGGATATATTCATTAGGCACCCACAGAATCATAGAATCACAGAAAGCTTTGGGGTGCAAGGGACCTTTAGGGTCACCCAGTCCAACCCCCTACAGGGAGCAGGGACACCTTTAAACAGATCAGGTTGCTCACAGCCCCATCCAACCTGGCCTGGAATGTTCCCAGGGATGGGGCCTCCACCACCTCTCTGGGCAACCCGTGCCAGGGTTTCACCACCCTCATGGCAAAGGATTTCTTCCTTATATCCAGGCTAAACCTGCCCTGCTTCAGTTTAAAACCATCACCCCTTGTCCTGTCACAACCAGCCCTGCTAAAAAGATTGTCCCCACCTTTCCTCTGGGCCCCCTTTAAGCCCTGAACGGCCGCAATCAGCTCTGCCCGCAGCCTCCTCTTCTCCAGGCTGAACAACCCCAACTCTCCCAGCCCGGCCTCGTAGCAGAGGGGCTCCAGCCCTCGGATCATTCCCGTGGCCTCCTCTGGCCCCACTCCAACAGGTCCATGTCCTTCTTGTGCTGGGGACTCCCGAGCTGGACGCAGGGCTCCAGGGGGGTCTCACCAGAGCAGAGCAGAGGGGCAGAATCCCCTCCCTCACCACTGGCCACGCTGCTGGGGATGCAGCCCAGGACAGGGTTG
>BOSO01005313.1:25343-44954 GCA_018403395.1 Gorsachius goisagi
CTCCATCCCTTCATCCCCCAGCCTGGGTGGGTACCGGGGGCTGCCCCCACCCGGGTGTAAGACCTTGTACTTGGCCTTGTTGGACCTCATGAGGTTCCACACGGGCCCACCTCTCCAGCTTGTCACTCCCTCATTCCCAGCCCCTTTCCCAAAGCAAACCAGCATTAACTCTGTTTGCTGCCCTGCCTGCTTGGGCCCAGAGGGGCTCATCCTCCGGACATGGGTGGGCGCCCTGTGCCAGAAACCTGGCCGAGTGCTGGGGCACAAGGCAGCTCGCCTCAGGCAGGCAGCCTCCTACCGCCATCCCTCCCAGCCTCCAAGGGCTTTGCCCCGTGCTGCGTGTGGAGGAGCCCTGCCTGCCTTCCCCTCAGCTCAGCTTGCCCCAGCCTGGTTTCCTGTAAGCCAGGTGCCCAGTGGACTGCACACCCGTGGGGCACAGCCCGAGCCCACGGCACGGCTGAGCCCCCTGCACCCAGGGGCTCCTCCAGCAGTCCCTGCACCTGGGGGCTCCTCCTGCAGCCCCTGCACCCGGGGGTTCCTCCTGCAGCCCCTGCTCCTGGGGGCTCCTCCGGCAGCCCCAGGCTAGGGGCCTGACGCCCTGGCTGGGCATTTCCTCTCCTCCTCTAACGGAGGCTATGGAGAACGGGGCTGAGCCTGCGCTGGCCCCAGTGGGTGCTGGTGCAAGCCCTGTTCCCTGTGCCGGCTGTGCACAGAGGCGTGTGTGTGCTGTGTCCCCCAGACCATCCCCATGCTCCGGCAGATACCTGCTTTGAAATGCTGCTCAGGTGAGGCAGAGTGGTTTGAAACTGCACCCAACCCTTGTCCCTCTGCTTCCTTTGGGTGCTGCTGGGTGCTGCTGGAAGAGCACAAGATCTTCCTCTAGCACTAAACAGGTTAGCGCATTGCATTAGCACAGATGTGCTCTGAGGTACCCGCAGCTATCCCACTCCGTAACCTGGGTCTGGCCCCAGCAGAAATACATTTATACCCATGTCTACTCCCCTTTGCTCCATAGCCAGGCTGCTAGCATCCCAGAGGGTTTCCAAAGCCAAAGGACACCACTTACACACGGCTGCTCAGCTGATGGTTAATATTCTGCAGATGTTTTTAAACTGTACCTGTTATTTTTCCCCAGCCCCACTCAGGGGTGTGGTGCATGCAACATGCACAGCCTGTTGTGTGCGGGTGCGGAGGGGCAGGCAGGCTCTGGAGGAGCACTCCTCCTCAATCCCAGTGCCAGGACCAGGGCAGCCAGAGGACAGCGCTGCGACAGCATCACCGCAGCAGCTGGGATTCATCATACATGAAGCATCTTGCCTGCAGCTTTGAACTTTGCTCTGTGTCTGTATTTCTCTATTAACCTGCACTTGGAAGGCAGCAGGGAGGCCCTGGGAGCAGCTCTGCCAGGAGGGAGCAAGGACATGGATGGCGGACGACCACAGATGCTGGAGTGCTTTGGGTGAGCATTTGTGCAGATCATCCCCTGACCTTCCCCAGATATTTCAATGATCAGCACAAGCATCCAAATATTAGCATCACAGCTATTACGCTGCAGGAAGGGGAAGGCAGATGGCAATGATTTGCAGTTCCTCTCCGGAGAGCAGCGCCTGCCTTCCATGGCCAGGGGAAGACCACGGGCTGTCCTTGCAGGCCCAGCATGTCCAAGGAAAGCGCTGACCTCCCATCCCCACTCAGCAGGACCCTCAGGCTGCACCCCGAAATGCTGCAGAGTGCAAACCTGCAACGCCAGCCCTGCTCTGCCCTGGCTCTGCTGCAGCCCTGCAGCGCCTGGCGAGCTCTGGCTTTCTGCTTGGTTAACGCAGTTGTTCGAAAGCAAGCGACCTGCTCTGGGGGACATCTGGAGGCGCAGCCACCACCCCCATTCTGATGGTCCTACTGCAGGCCCCCAACTTTTACCCTCTCCCCTCCACCTCTCCCAGACTCTTCTTGGGGGTGTTTCCAGTGCCCTCCGAGTGCTCCCCTGCCTCACGGCATTTTCCCCCCCTGCCACAACACCCAGAGTCCTGCTGGACCAGTGCGTCCAGGGCTTTGCTTCCATGGCTCTCAAAGGGGATAAAAGACACTTGTGGCTGCTGCCAGAGGCCGGGGGGGCTCTGACAGCTCAGCTCCCGTGGGGTGATGGGGGACAGTGCTGCTGGCCATGGGTGCACACTGTGGGGGCTATGCTGGGCTGGTGACGGCCAGTGATTGAGCACCCCGAGACCCCGGCAGCAAGGCCTTGAGGCACCAACGTTGTTGTTGAAGAGGGCATCTCCCCGCTGCCTCGTTCCCTGCCTCTCCGAGGGAATGCCACCAAGTTCATCCGCTTTTGGCCACTTCTTCCACAGCAGGAAGCATGTCTTGGATCCACTGCGCGACACCGCGCCGAGGAGATGTGCGGGGGTGGGAACATGGCCCTGCTTGCTGTCTGGCAGCACCTGGCCCTTCTTCGCAGTCTGTTATCCAGTGACTTATTCAGCCTAGTTTATTGCTCCTGCTAATGAGCCCAGAAATGCATTCACCTGCAAAGAGCTTTCTCGGACACAGCCAGGAAGGGTCCCAAGGTCACAGGGTGCTTTTCTCCAAAGCCACATTTCGATGGAGCCCGGTGCTCTCACTCCGCGGTCGCAGGGCCACCTCAGACGGAGGGACATCGGGAGCTGGCCCCAGACGGTAAGCAAGGGGGAAGAGGCACCCGACCCAGAGGTCCCACTCCCAGCTGCAGGGCGGGGGCCCAGCATGGCCCCTGCTTTGGGGAAAGGGGCTCAGAGGAATGATTTCACTGGGAATGGCAAGGAGAGACTAATGCCCTGAGAAAAAGGAAGGGAGGTGGCCAAGTGAGACCCCCTTGGGGTACCCAGGCAGCCGCCTTCCCTGGGGCGCTGGGCTGGGCTGGGTGCTCCCCTTCCCTCAGAGCCCCTCGGAGGGGCAGTGGCTCTGGGCTGGTGCTGTGCCCCAGCGGGGCGAGCCAGGGAGCCCCAGCCCCACGCTCCCCGGCGGACGGCGCCTGGCCCCTCGCAGATTCCAGGGCGGGGGACTCAGGCTCCATCGTTTCTCCCATGGTCGTTTCCACCCCTTTTTGTGCTGGCGAGAGCCCGCTGGGGGGGATGCTCTTCTGACCTCGCGCTAGCAGCAGGGCGGAGGTTGGTGCAATACGTCCTGCCTCGCTGGGGATTAACGGCATTTCAGAAAGCGCTTTCTCCAATCACAAAGGAAAGCCTTCACCTCGAGAATATTAGCTCAGACCCTCTGATGTAAGTGTGGTCGTTGAAATCCATCTCAGCTCTTTAATAGAAAAGGGAGAAATTCCTCTGCTATTAGTCTCCAGTATTTATATAACCAATCACCAAGCTAAGGTGCGGCCCGGGCGCCGATCTCAAACAAATACTTATTCAAGACTAGAGATTTAATCATTACTTTTGAAAACCTAGTTTTTATTTTCCTTACTACATTTTAGGGAGGCAGAGCTGCTTTTTCAGACCAGCCTTGGGTTTGCCACAGGTATAGTCCAACACTGTGCGTCCTGTGCCTGGCTGGGGAGTGGGGGCTGCGCTCACAGACCCCTCCTTGGTCTTTGCAGAACCCGGATCAGCCCCTGGCATCCGGAGCCACTTCTCGCATGTGGGTCAGTCCTTGCCCAAGCCTGGGAGAGGCTCCAAGGGAGAGCTTCCCTGGTGGGGTAGGCAGAGGTAGGGATGAGGCGTGGGCTGGGACTTGCTCGAAGCAGGAGAGGCTTCAGAGCAAAGGATGCTTGAACTCAGGGTGGAAAGGGGATTTTGAAAGAAACTTTGGAACCGCAGTTGGTCTTAGATCTCCAAGCTGGCGGATGCAGAGGCAAACGAGGGTGCTCCTGCTGATGTCCAGGGCTTGGCTCCTGAGTAATCTCCAGGATAACCATGTGAAGAGGTGCTTTTGGAGGTCAGCGTGGCTCCTTGGGAGCACTTGCAGCCCTGTGATACCGGTAATGGGGCAACTGCTGGTTCCCTACGAGCAGCCCTGGACGTTTCCCCCGCACAGCATGCAGTGCTGTCCCCGCTGTGCAGCTGGGCTGCCGGGCTCCAAGAGCCTCTGCGAGGCCTGGGGCTGCCGCCAACACCGGCATGCTCCCTCCACGGGCCCTCGCAAAGCAACAGGGCAGCATAGCAGCTTATATTAATTAGGCCTTAAATCGTACCACAGCACAGACAGGAGTGCAGTTTGTTTGTTTTTAAACAGGGCACATGTCACAGTAAATGCCAGCAGTCCCGGTGCTTGGAATAATAAATGTGCAAATAGCAATTAACAGTTGCGTTTTCTGCTCACATGCAAAGGACATAATTAGCTAGTTCCATCTGTTAATTATACCTGTCACGGTTCAGATATTCACATCCCACCCAGAACTCATAGGAGGAAGGTGAGCTTGTGCAAGCAAAGCTGTTGCCATCCAAACATTAAATCCAGCAAGCCTCTGTCTCCTCTCTCTTAACTGCTCCTCGATGGCACCACGTGCTTGCAAGGTGCAAGGGTGCAGAGCTCCCCTTCCTCTGGCTGCCCCAGCCCCCTCACAGGGCCTCTCCCAGTCCCCTCCTACTGGCATTTCCCTGGTTTGGGAAACCCCAGCAATAGCTGCTCCAGGCACGACTCCCCTCAAAGCCCCTTGAGGCTGGGTTTGGACCAACCTTTGCCAGGGCAGGACCAGAGCACGGATCCAGCGTGGTGGGAGGTTCAGGTCAGACCTCGGGCTGGGGCTTGGTGACTGATGAGGCTGAGCCCAACGCAGACCGAGCAGAGACTTTATCACAGGACTAATGCAGCGCCCCTGGTGATTGCACACCCGCCGTGTGAATTCGTACCTTTGAGGAGATAAAAGGACGGCTGCGCCTGTCTCCCCATGCACCAGCGTGGGAAAGGGTGGGGACAGCGCTCAGTGCAGGGGAAGGGGCGAGGGGCTGAGGCTGCAGGAGCAGAGCATGAGGGATGTGCGTCGGTCTGGTTCTTGCTCCTGCCAGCTCTGTTGCCGCTTCTCCAGAGCCCCTGACCCACCTGCAGGGCTTGCCCCTGCCCCTGCCCGGCCCCCCAACCCTGCCGCCCACCCAGCGGGGCACAGCCCTGCAGCCCCGATCCCGCCAGGTCTGGCCGCTCACTCTCCCCTCCCATCCCACCATCATCCCTTTCACTCACCTTTTGCAAACATTTTTGCAAACGTTTTCGCAAAAGTGTTCCACTCACTGCTGCCTGTGCCTGATGACAGCCCCACTAAAGCCCCAGTGCAGGCCTGGGGGGAAGAGGGGCAGCACGCCGCGCCGGAGCCACCGGTGGCCGCTTTGCTGTTGAGAAGTAACTCCAAATTCAAGTGGGGAGGGCGAGGTCTGAGTCCTGGCTCGCCACGTTGCTGTATGCTAATTTCAAACAGACTTGCAGGATGTGCTTTCATGGATCTAAGCAAGCAACAGAATCTTAACTATCAGAGCTCCTCACTGGCTGATAAAATATGGATAAAGGAGCCATCACTTTAGAACAGCAGGAAGAAAAATAATTGCCAAGGTTGGCTCTCATTTGAATATTGTTTAAAACCCTTGTAGCATGGAGAGGGCTGTTGCAGTTTCATTCTGCTTGTGTGTGTAATTTTGCTAGACAAGATTTCTTCTCTGCACAGCCCCAGCAGAGGTGTTGAGGGGTGCCCGACCCTTTCCCCTCACCAGACCCAAGCGACTGGTGCTTCCTGCGTTGGGGGGACCTTGGGTGTCATGGCCGCACGTGCCGGCGGGGATGCACCCTCCTGTGCGGGGCCCAGGAAGGAGCAGCAGCAGCAAACTGTGAGCCCCGAAGGGATGAGCCACGGAGAGAGGTGCAGGGTTTGGTTGGGTTTTAAGAGGCTTTTATTTTGTTTTGTTTTGTTTTTTTACCCGAGCTGGTGCAGAGGCTGACAAGGACGGTAAAGTGACACTGACTAATTGAATTCTGAACTAGCAGGAGCAATGCAAATATCTGACAAATTGATTTAATTGCATTCACGTACAATAAAGCTGAGATCTAAAAGGTCAGCTAGAAAATGGAAAGGGTCCCTGGAGTGTTAACAGGAGGAAGCTGACTTTAATACACATTCATCACATTTTATCATCTAATTAGTTCACACAATGCCAGGCTGATAGACAGAGGCCTAAACAAAAGTATTGATTGATTATTAGCCACATATCTATCATATTGCCTCCAGCCGGCTGTCAAGGCGTGCTGGCAATTCCTGCCTGGTGCACCAGCAGAGGGGGGAGGGCGTTTGATAAATAGTTTTTCTATAGCAGAATTTAGACTCTGGAAAGTGTTTTACACAGACACTGAATGATAAAGGTCCTTGCAAAATCTCTCTAGCAAAACTGCGATCAAAACCCAGCCAGTCTCGCCTGCATTGAGAATGTTTATGAATGCAGGGGCAGCCAGCTCTGCCCCGGCAGCGAGTACCCCAGCCCTGGCATCGCCCTGCACCCACGCTCCCCAGGGGGCTGCCCTGGTCATGAGCTGTCCCTTCCGAGCCTCTCATCGTTTCCCTTCTTTACTTTTCTAAAGCAAGATGGTCTGAAGCAGTCAACAGGGAGGCTCTTGGGGACTCTGCAGTGCGTCCTGCTCACTGCAGCACACAGGGCTGACACCAGGGCTGCCACGCTGAGCTGGGACTCCTCCGAGGAGCCCATCTTGGCGCTCTCCTGCCCCCGTGCACGGGACACCGCAACCCCAGCACACACAGCCACGTGAAGCCTGGCCAAAGCCGCCTCCTTCTGTGCCTGCCACCGGGCAGGGGGCTCGCGGTGCCCAACAGAACCCTGGGGGATTTACCCCAAATTGCACAGCTTCCCCTGAGCAGCCCCAGGGCGTGGGGTCTCTCCCTAGGCAGGGTGAGGGGGGACAATGAGTGGACCCCGTCCCCAAGGGGCAATTTGGGAAGAGCAAGTCGGGCTGGGGGGAAACCAGGCTCCTCCACCAACACAGCGCTGGCCCCAGCCCGTGCCAGCGCCCAAGAGGATGGGCAGCAACGGTCAGGGCCGGGCGAGTGCCTGGCGTGACAGTGTGGGCTCTGGCAGGACGACGATGGCTTCAGAGAAGCTTGCCAAGAGGCTGGGTGCTCCCGCTCACCACCTACCCCCGTTCCCAGCGCGCTGGGGAAGCCTGCTCAGCCTTGGCGGCTCCGCGCTGCCTGCCGAGAGCACGCGTCAGCCGCCCCAGAAGCGCCGTTACCTGATCACACCCCACAGCTCTCCCAGAACGCCGCTGCTGCTCCACACGCCATCCCGCTCCTGCTCCCAGGCTGCTCACCTTTGCCGTGGGGGAAGCCACCGGCGCTCATCCCACCGGCTCCACACGGGGCTGGAGTGGGTGTCCAGGACCTGCGAGGGGCATGGCAATGGGCAGTCCATGTGTCCCCTTGCAGGCAGGGGTGTCCGGCCTCCCCTGGGTGGCCGGAGCAGCCACGTGCACATTAGCGCTTGTGCACACCCGGGTGCCATGCGCAGGGCTTGGGAAGCAGCCGGCGTGCTGGGCTGGCAGCTCCGACGCTGCTCCTGCCCCCCTCTAATTCCCTGTGGTGCCAATGAACTCCTGAGAGACCCGGGCTGGTTCAGAGCAAGTGCTTCACCTTTTCTGAGCTGGGATCCTCCATGAAGAGCCCCACGGGAGGGAAGGTCCCAGGGGCAGCTGGGTGTTCACGGGTGCCATGGGGCTGAGCCCAACTCGCTTCAACCGTACCCATGGCAGAGGCCCCGCTCTGCCCTGCTACCCCAGCCCTGGCAAACACATCAGCCGCGCTCCTCAGGAAGGCTCGGCGTGTGTTTGCGATTGATTTGTACGACAGTGAGTGTTATGAACTGTAATTTCATTAAGCAGGGAGCGGTCGCAGCTCCCCACAACCCAGCTGCAAGATGCGGGCGGCCGGGATGGATCCCCCTCGGCCGGGCAGGGAGCGCTGGCCGTGTTAATAACGAGCAGCGGGCGTTCACGGCGCGGAGGGGAGACCCTGATTAATGACGGCTCCATGCACTGCGCTCAATTTGCCACTTTGCAGCTTGTGCTTGAATCAGCCCGGAGCAGGCCCAACCAAAAGGGATCCCCTTTAGGGGGGGTGAGGGGAGAACTCCAAAAAGCAATGCCAAGCACAGGCAAACCACGAATTTGAACTGAGTGCCGTAAGGTTATACACCAGTGCTCTGCCACGAACCTACATGTGCATTTATTTGCATTACTTTTGTCAGAACATATGGGATGGGGCCTCACTAAAGGGGGTTGGTTTTCCTTTTCCTCAGGATTTATTCATTTGTATTCTGGATTATCTAATCATTTGGGCTTTAAATATCTAGAGTTAGGAAACAGAGATTTGACTACGGCCTAATTCAGAAGAATTGGCTTCTGCTAAGACTGACGTGTTCAGCAGCTGCCAAAAATCACATCAGCCTTAAAAAGAAAACGTCTTCATTTTTTTATTGTTAAAAAGCGAGTGGAGTTAGTAAGTGGGATGGAAGCATTTAATCGGTGCAGAGTGTACTGAGCCTATTTGTTAATTAGGCTGTGAATCGGGCCCTAGAAGCAATGCAGTTTTCTCAGCCAGGGATGGGGCGCTGGCTCAGAGACCTGCGGGGAGCCCTGGCCAGCCCCAGCCCACCAGCATCCCACTGCTCTCTCCCACACCAGTCCTAGTGCAGGGCAAATCTTCTCACAGGGACCTCCTCTGCCTCCTTGAATGCCCCGGCAATGCAGGGCTGGGTGCGGAGCATCCTGCGACGGCTCGGCTCTGCGCAGCCCTCCCGCCCCCCTGCCCACCGGCAGCTGCAGGCAAGGACTCCCCTTTTCGGGGGGCTTGCACTGCGCTTGGAAACGAGCCCTTGACCAGCAGCCCTGCTGTGGTGTGGAGGCAGCAGCACGCCCCAGCCTGCAGCAGCTCCGTCTCCCACCGGCATTTCTTCATTATCCTCAAATGCTGTGGGAGGGGAGGAGGAGAGAAGGTCCTGAGTGGGGTGGGATGCGCAGGCTCATGTGTGGGGCTGGGTCCTCAGCCTGGCTTAGCCTCAGTTAAGTCTCTGACCTAGAGAAGGCTTCTTATGTTCTGGTATTTAGCCTGACTGTAATTATCTCTCTGAACAGACTACCACAGCTAATTTATTTTGAACAAAGCTAGAAATAAAAGGATAATCAGGTTATCCCAAATGACAGCTGCAACATCTGTATTTTCTGGTACACTGGGCACATTTGATGTACAGAATATTGTAATGAGGCTGAAAAACTTGTCAATGATATTTCTTTTGTCCCTTTCTCAAAGGAGCAATGGTTAGCTCTCCAAAAGAATATTAATTGGTGCAAAATGTGGAAAACAGCATTTTTCTGCAATGATATTTGTTTGCTCCTGACTTTCTGCAGAGAAACCTCTCCCCGCAGCAGCGAGCACACATGTCCCCATCCCATCCCCGGCCGGCAGGGAGCAGTGGAAGCTGCCTTTGGGAACCCCCACATCCCCCCAATGAGTTGAGTTTCCAGCCAGAGACCCTCACTGAGGGGTGAGCTCTGTGCTCCCCCCGGCCCTGCCTCTCGGGGCTCTCGGGTCCAGGCAGAGCGTGGGGGTTGATGTGCCAAAGCAGCCTGCAGCTGGCCTGGGGCCCTGCTGGCTCTAGCGTTGGGCAGGCTATAACCCATCAAGCCTTAATTTTTCAGGGGAACTGGGGGGTCTGTGCAATCGTGGGCAAGGGCAGAGCATGGGGATGCTGCCAGGGACAGCCTGCCCCAAGGGGGAGTCCAGTGGGGCGAGGGTGGGCTCGGCTCAGCCCAGCCTGGAGAGCAGCAGACAGCTCGGCGGTACGGGACCAGTGCTGCAGGCATGTCCTGGGGCTCTGCCAGCCCCTTGCCTCACCGCAGGTGGAGACCCCCTTCCACCCCCCTGCACCCCAGGGTGGGCAGCCCCAGCCCTGCTGCAAGCCTGAGCACCCACCAGGGCAGGGACCCGCTCTGCTGCCAGTCACGCCGTCCCGGCTTGCCGGCTCAGTCCTTTCCTTGCTATCCCAGCATCCCAGCTCAGTCTTGTCTCCCTGTCCCGTCTCAGTCCTGTCTCGCCATCCTAGCATCCCAGCTCAGTCCTATGTCCTTCCAGGATGGTACACAGGGGCCTCCCCCACGCTCCCAGGCGGTCTCTGCAAGGACCCCCCTTCTCCCTGCAGGACCCCCCTTCTCCCTGCACAGTCATGCACAGCGTTTCTCCGCAGAAGATGCACAGACCCGCCGCATCGTCTGCTGAGGCCAACCAGCGGCTCCACCATCACCCAGAGCATCCAAACCAGCTGGGAGAAAGAGCCCCCCATCCTGCTCTGCCAGACTCGCTCCCCAGCACTCAGGATCTACACGCAGGAGGGGGCTCGCCCGCCGTCAGGACGTCCTCTGCAGGTGCTTCTCCCAGGGGTTCGGACCAGCTTCGAGACAGCAAAGCTCAGAGAACAATTGCACATTTTCCGTTTACACTCATTTTTGCTTTCAGCTTTTTAGCTCTGCTTCTTCTGCAGGGGGATAATACGCTCTGCACTACCAGGCTATTGCTTCAGTATTTTAATTTCTTTTTTAGCTATAAACCCATTTTCTGCTCTCTCTGAAGGAAAGTGGCAGCCACCAGATGCTGCTGGCAGGTTCAGGCTGGAGCCTCCTCCCAAGGCCAGGGCAGCAGAAGGTGCTTTGCCAGCTGTGAAGGTGGGGACTCTTCCTTAAGCCCTGATAAAACTCAGGGCAGAGCTCCCTATGAAGTGCCCTGTTACAGCTTCTGTGTTTCCCAAAATTGTTGCTGCTCCCATCAAAATTTTTAGCGCAGGCTTGACTGAGTCTCCTATTAAGGCTGAAACCACCATGACAGCAAACCTATGCATGGAGTTAGAACCACAAAAAGCAGAAGCTTTTAACAGACACCCACCTGGCCATCCAGACCCCCCCCCCCAGTAAAACCACTAATTCAAATGCCAGATGCTCCAAGGAAGATCCTGGCAAAGCGCAGCCTCTCTCCCCTCTCCCATCCCAAACACCACAACAGGCAGCAACAGGCAGCCATGGCTTGCTCTGTCTTTTATCCTAATTAACAGTTATTGCTTTGCCCTGCGTGCCCCGCTGCTGCTCCTTGCCCTTAGTCCAGACTAAATGCTACCAGGGAGCAGGGTCTCCAGCCCTGGGAGCATGCCCTGACCAGGGGGGAGGCCCTACCCCTGGGAGGGGAAGCTGCAGCACAGTTTAATGTTTTATAGCTCTTAAAAATACTTGGTGTGTTTCTCTCAGCCCTCTGCCGAGCGGGCGGCCAGCGCCCTGCAGCTGAGGCTCTTGCCCTTCTTGCCCTCTCCTGACTCCCCACGCCCACCCTCCCTTTCCCACCCACCCCGTTGTCCCCGGGGGGCTGTGCAGCCGCAGCCACTCTATCACCCATCATATGCTACTCTGGGTGCGGGGACCCCCATATCTGCATTGGCATGGGTACGGGGTCACAGCGCAAGGGTAGAGGCGCAGGCGGGGGTCCCCCTGCATGGGAGGGCTGTGGGAGCCCATGGGCAGCCGTGTGGTGGGCTGGGGTGGGGGGACTCCGGGCGGGTTGTGGCCGGCCATCTGATGCCACCAGAAGAATCCCATTTGGCCACAAGCTCACAAGGCATCTCCTGCTTTCTTTCGCATGAGTTCACTGAAGGCACCCCGGGGTGGTGCTGCCAGCACGGAGCGCCCGCTGTGCCAGCGGGGCCACAGCCAGCTCAATGGGGTGGAATGGGGTGCTGGCTCAGGTAGCACTCCCTAATTTGCTAGTTTTCATTTAAATTGAGCTTTGTGCTGCTTTGATGAGGGAGCGTATGAAAGCCAGCATGGCTGACGTTTTTAAAATAAATTCCAAGATGAATTCTGCGCATATCCTGCATTAATGTGGAAGGTGGAGATAGAGGCTAGGGTGAGCTGAAGCAGAAAGTATACTGTAAATTGCAGCTTGGCATTGAATATAAATGGCAAAGGTTGCTGACTGCCAATAACAGTAAATCAGGTTCAAACAGCACCAGGCGATAAGGCTGTGAGATGGATTGCCTCTGGCCAGAGCTCGCCCCGTCGGGGGATGGCTCAGGCCTGGCCGGCAAAGGGGACATCGCTCACCTCAACCGGCGCTTCCCGGTGGGTGCGGAGCCTGCGACAGCAGCGCAGCGGGCACAGGGTCTCTGTTGGCCCTGGGCAGGGAACGTGGCGGGGCCCGGGGCTGTGGCCGTCTGCCTGCTGGGGTGGCTGGCAGGGAGCAGTTCCTCTGGCCCCGCAGCACCCGGGGAGCTGAGACCCAACCCTGCATGCACCTCTCGACGCCCAGACTGGGGCTGGAGGGCTCAAGGTTGTTTATGTTATGCACTGGCTAATTTGTTTGTGCCTGATATGCTGTCACAGGGATCCCTGCAAAGCTGGGAATTTCCTCCAAGGGGCGCAGCTGACTCCTGGGGAGTGCAGGGGCTTTGCAGAGCAGCAGAAAATCCCGCCCGAAGCTTCCGTCACAGCCCCACAGGACTCAGGTCTCTCTGGGGCAGAAACTTGGCTTTACCGAAGGCAATTCCCAGCCCACTTCAGAGTCATGAACTGCACCATCCATCCCGCTGGCGTGCCCATGCTGGGGCGGTGGCTGGGACTGCACAAATGCTCGCCTTCCTGCGAGCACATCAAAAGCACCAGGAGACTTTGGGAGGACCAAAACCCACAAGTGTGAGCACGTGAGAAAGAGAAGGCTCAGAGCCTGCTGGGCACAGGAGAACAGCAATGAAGACCCTGCGGGTATCTCGCCCACCCAGGCATCAGGCATGCCAGGGGCCGATGGAGGGATGCAGTGCCGGGGAGGCTGGTCGGTGAGGCCGAGCTCCCTCGTCCACCCTGGCTGGAGTGGCTCTGCTGCCTCCACGCCAGCCCAGCCCAGGGCTCTCCGTCCTGGGGCCCCGCTGCAGGCGCTTCGGCATGCAGGGGCGATGCTGCTTTGCAGCAAACGCTGCCTCGTGCCATGGCCAGAATTGTAAGCATCTCTCCTGAGGCCACGCCATGCATACAGGGAGGAGCTCCCCGTACCTCCCCCATGGGAAGGTGCAGGAGTTAAGGCATTTCCGAGGCTTTTGCTCCCCTAGCCAGCCTGTCTGGGGAAGGGGAATCAGTACTGCAGCTCAAGGGGAGAGGGGAGAGAAGGAAGATGACCATAGGGAGACAGCTTGAGAAATGAGAAGACAGACCAGAATGTTTTTATAATAAAGAAGGAACCTCTGCAAAATTGTTTTCGATTAATCTGCAGCTAACTGAGCTCATTAAATCGAAATTATTTCATACAGGACCACAAGAGAATGCCTGCGAAGAGCTCTGTTAGAGAACAGGGAGGTATCGGACCCCGCTTTGCCGGCACAGTTTGGCCCCACGTCCACCCGAGCGGGCGGCCACCGAGGGCCGGCAGCATGGGAGCTGGGTGCAATGAACAGCCGGGGGGGCCCCCCCGCCCAGCCCCGCTTGCAGCCTCCGCCGTGTGGCCAGGCCCATGCCCAGTGCCCTGCCCGCAGCCGCAGAGCTGCCAAAGCCCAGCTCAGCTCGGCTGCCCTGGCAGCAGCTCCCACCCGCCCTGTGTCCGTGCAGCACTGGGCTTGCCGGGTGGCCAGTAGGCGTGGGAGGGAGGGTGACCTTCTGGCCACAGGATGGCTCAGAATTGTAGGGGACATGTTGAGCGCATACGGGCCTTCCTTTAGCCCCCTTTCCCACTTCTGCTTTCAATCCCAGCCTCAGCAGTATTTAGCCATTTTTGCAGGGGTTTTCTGAGGCAGCTGAAGGAACAGAGCAGCAGGAAAACACTGGAAGAGCTCTGGGAGAGCAGGCAGGATCGCTGTCCGCACTCTCTTCCCAGACCTTGCCTTGACAGCAGCCTAGTTCCTCTGACCCGGAGGATTATTCCAGATTTATGATGGAATGTGAGAAACATACAGGACTGATCGGGCCTGGTGGGAACAACAGAAGGCAAATCCCAGCTGTCCTCCCAACGTGTCCCTAATAATGAAAACCTTTTAACATGATAATTTTGCGAACGGATTTATCTCAAATGGGTCTGACAACCAGTCTGCTCGTGGCAATTAATCCTCCCAGCGCCAGCCTGGAGGAATCCACAGTACAGGGGCTTTCATGATGGTGAGTCCTGGCCCCCTTGGATTGCTGGTGCCTCTCCTGAGGGAGCAGCAGACAAACAGCCTCGGGCACTTGGATCTGCGGGGCAGGCATGGCCCCCGCCTCTCCTGGGTTTTGGGTGGGCAACTGGCAGCCTGCAGAAGGTGTTTTTCTCTTCCAGGAAATGACGACGAGCATTCCCTGAAACTCCACAGAAGTGCCATTGCCTCTGCTCCTCGAGGATCAATTTCCACTCTTATCACCACAGTAATGCTCTCTGCAAGGCAATATGATTTCCTTCTATGTAAACAGCAATAACTTCAGAATTACTCAGGAAAGACAGAGACCTCAAGAGATGTTTAAATTACTGGCTATCTCATTAATCAAACACAAATGCAAGACTAGCAAAGGCTCTAGTTGCTCAGCTGGAAAATGCTTAAATTCATTTATTGAAGCAGCAGGGAAAAGCGGATCCCTGCCAAGGACCGGGAGGTCCAAGAGCCAGGAGGTGACCGTGCTGATGTGCAGCTTTTGCTGCGGTTGTTTCCAAAGGCTCCAGAGCCTCTGCTGGCCCGGGCACCAGTTTCCTGCACCCGGTGTGCTCCTGCCTTGCCTGGGCTGAGCTCACCCTGCCAGCAGAGGGAAGCTGAGCCTGGGTGCTGGGCATCTGTCCCAGGAGCTGGGCCCCGTCGCTCTGTTTGGGATTTTTGCACCATCTGCCTAGATCAGCGGGAGCACCGGCACAAAGGAGCTGGGATGCGTCTCCAGCCAAGCTGTGCTGCGGGCGGGTGGGCCAAGAGCCATGAGAGCTGTAGCAAGGCTGTGCCATCCATCCTCCCAGGTTGCCATGCCAACGACGAGGAGACAAGAACTGATTTAGTTTGCAGAATCACCCTCTTGACACAAAATTCAAGCAGCTTGCGAGGAGTAGGGTGAAAGATGTCAAGGGAGCATGGAGAGATTCTCTGTGCCTCTCTGCATCCAGTGTACTTCTGCGTTTCATTTCCCAGAAAGGTCTCCAACACCGCTGCTACGGAGCTGGAATGATACAAGCCAGACGCGAGCCCCCAGGAAGGTCACCTGGCTTCAGAAAGCAGCTGGGAACCCACTCGATATCTCAGCCCAAAATGCATCAGCTGCTTTGATATGGCATGGCTGCGTCACAAGCGGGAAGCACTGTCCCAAGGCATGGAAATGCCTTTGCCTCAGGTGTTCCTTCCCCATTGTAAGGAGAAAGGGGAGAGAAACAGTGGAAACTGCAAAGCTGGTTCTGCCCTCCTCCCTCTTATTTTCATGCTTGAAACCAGCTGGGACTGTGGATAATGAACTCAGCAGCATTCCTCTCTGACCAGCTTCTGTCTGGACTTGCAACCAAAGAAGGCTCTTGCCCTGGCAAAGTGTCTGAAATGAGGGCCAGAAGCGACTGCCTCCGCTGCGTGCCTCGCTCGGGGTGTGACAGTGCGCATGATGTCGTCTCTGGCCACCCCTGGAGCTCTCCAGGTCTTGCCTTCATGACTGCTCCTCATGTTTTTGTATCATACAAACTGACACCAGAGGCACCGGGAGCTCCACGCTGTGCTACCCGGAGCAGGGCATGCCCCGGCGCTGCTCCATGGACCTGTGCAGTCAGGAGCAGGGCATGGGGCTTCCCGTGCCAGGTTTCCTCGTGCCCAGCTGTGGGTTCCCACATGCAGTGAGATCACAGATGGAAAAGAGAAAACTGATAATTGCCTCAGAGAGCCTGTGGGGATGCTGTGTCTGCAGCAGCCCCTGCTCCACCCTTCCTCTCCATCTCCATGCATTTGCTGTCCCGTGCACCCTGCTCTAGCCCAGGTTACAAACTCATTAAAGAGGCCCCACCACCAGATGTGTTTTCAGTGTGCCCAGCAAGGGGCCGAGCTCCTGTCTGTGGTTCTTCCATGCCAGTGTGATTGATGTGATAAACAAGAGTAACAGTGGACACAGTGTCCTTAACAACAGCACAGCATTTAATTCTGTGTTCCTGCTTTCAGCCTCTAGTGTGAGATCTCAAGCAATATAGATTGCTCTTGGAAGGGGTTTTGGAGTTTTCACAGCAGTCTGGAGCGCCCAGGATCACGGGTTCTGGCCAGATTATCTCGGCACTGGGCTGCCATCATCACCAATCAATATCCCAGATTACCTCTTTGTACCGAAGGGGCTTTGGTAATTCTCATGGATCCCCTGTGTTTCATGCCCTTGGTGTCCTGTCATGCACTGATAGTTTTAGTCTACAAGCCAGAGTGCAATATGCTTATGAGTAATAGCATCTTATTGGAGTGTAAAGATCTTCCTATTTCACTGATTTATCCTGCACTTAAACTAATTCAAAATTCACTTACTTCAGAAGTACTGGAAGCAAAATGCCCTCTGTAAATAGCCCAGCTTTTTCTAAACTGATATTGCTGAAAGGGAAGATGGAATAACTTGCACTATCTATTTTCTCTTGGAGGTAGCACCACTGTATTATTTTGACTGTTTTCCATAACGAGGGCCATAGTTGATTCTTGTCTGCAAAAGAGGCTCATGGGCTGGCAAGGACTATTTGACCTCTCTATCCAAGCTTTAGAAACGCTGCTCAGCTCAATCTGGAGTTGGTTTAAGCAGGTATGGAGGCAGCCACTTTGGTTTCGGTTCACTGCATGGTGGATTTCTGAATCAAAAAATGCCAGATATCCAAACCCAGTCCCCTCGCACTGGCATTGTGGGGTGTCTTTGCTTTTTCTTTCCTCAGACATTTCAAATGCCCTTTCAAGTTTATGACCTGTCACTTCTCACATCATGGAAGAAAAACTGAGCCCGGCCAGGACTGGTCGCATTGCTCAGCTGCGACAGAAAGCTGCCCGGCTGGAAACACGGAAACAGGGGATGAGGCAGGGGATGCGAAGGCAAGCACTGGCCACCAGCCATCCACAGGACAGGGATGAGGAGGGCGTGGTGGGAAATCACACAGAATTGCAGAACGGCAGGGACCTCCAGAGATCACCCAGTCCCACTCCCCTGCTCAAGCAGCCCCACCCAGAACAGGGTGCACAGGACATTGTCCAGGTGGGGGTTGAATATCTCCAGAGAAGGAGACTCCACAGCCCCCCGGGCAGCCTGGGCCAGGGCTCAGGCACCCTCAAAGTCAAGAAGTTCTTCCTCATGTTCAACTGGAACCTCTTCTGCTTCAGGTTGTGCCCATTGCCTCTTGGCCTGGTGCTGGGCACCACTGGGAAGAGTCTGGCTCCGTCCTCGTGACCCCCACCCTTGAGATATTTGTGTGTGTTGTTGAGATCCCCTCCCAGCCTTCTCTTCTCCAGGCTGAACAAGCCCAGCTCCCTCAGCCTTTCCTCCTAGGGGAGATGCTCCAGTCCCCCCACCATCCTTGTTGCCCTCCTCTGGAGTCTTCGCAGGAGCAATGAGGGAGGGAGAGAACTGTCTTCCCAAGAGGGAAAATTGCTCTGAAATTTCACCCTCAGTGCTCAGCTATGAATTTAAAAGCAAACCTCAGATTCCTCTTTCTCCCTACTAAAGCTTTTTTAACTTTTCCCCCCCTTCCCATGCCGCCATAGTAGTTGTCTTCTCAGCAAATGAGTTTGGCGGCTGTTCAGCCGGCGAGGAGGGGAATTGTTCGCACCGGGCGCTAACAAAAAAAGAAGCATAACTCACAATATGGTGAGGGGAGCTCTGAAATTGCACAAATTATTCTATTTTATACTTTAATTAGTTTGAATTAGCAATGGGAATAGATGCATAAAATGATCCAGCGAAGGGTGAAATGGAAAAAGGGATATGGTTGTGAAGTATCACTTTATTATTATGAAGTTTGCAGGAAGAAAGCACAGGCGATGTGCAGGCACTTGCCCCACTGAATCTTTTCCCTGTGAGCTCAGGCCTGAGGACTTGGTGAAGAAGGATGGAGAGGAAGGGCGGCGAGGAAGTATGGAGAGAAAGGATGGTGAGGAAGGGCAGCGAGGAAGGATGGAGAGAAAGGATGGCGAGGAAGGGCGGCGAGGAATGATGGAGAGAAAGGATGGTGAGGAAGGGTGGTGAGGAAGGGCGGCGAGGAAGGATGGAGAGAAAGGATGGTGAGGAAGGGCGGCGAGGAAGGATGGAGAGAAAGGATGGCGAGGAAGGGCGGCGAGGAATGATGGAGAGAAAGGATGGTGAGGAAGGGTGGTGAGGAAGGGCGGCGAGGAAGGATGGAGAGAAAGGATGGTGAGGAAGGGCGGCGAGGGAGGACGGTGAGTTGTCTCATGCAGCACTCGCTGTCCTTGGCCCTAGGCTTTGCGTGTGCACCTCGGAGCCTGGAAGGCTCGGGACAATGTGGCACCTTTTTTGGTGGCCACGATGGGATGGAGACCAGCTGAGAGCTGCTCCAGCCATCGCCTCTCCAGGCTTGGCTCCTGGCGCTTCCTTGAACCAAATTCTGTGGCTCAAAGGCGCAGAAGGATTTAAGAGAGTTCAGATCCCACCCTGACTCTTAACCGCTCAGCATCCTTTGCCATTTTCTATTTTTCCCCTCAGGGTTCTGAAAAGTTCTGCAGAATCGGATAGACTGGGTTTTGGCTTTCGGTGTATTTTGTTGTTGTTGTTTCTTTTCAGCTCAGCTGAGGGAAATACAGCTACAAACACAGATTCCTGCAGTAATTTTGAAATGAGCAGGGCTAAAAAATGCAGTCCAAGTCCCAGCCCAAACCTCCAAATGTGCTCAGCCAGTAGCACCCTTAGGCCAGGCCCACTGGCACAGCTTTAATGCAAAGTGTTCAGCTTTAAAGCAAAATTCCCACCAAACTATTTGAAAAGTTTGGAAACATTCAGAAAAAAAAGTTCCTGCAGATTCTAGATAGGTTGAAAAGAATGGATGTGCCCCAGGGGAACTGGTTGTAATGGTGTTTCAAGCTGGGACTAAATATAAAAGTTAAGGTTGGTTGAAAGCAGAAAAACAACCGTTTGTGGGGTTTGTTCTCACTTTCCCCCCTCCTCCCCTGGCAAAATGGTTCCCCTGTGGTGGAAATGTTGAGATTTTTCTAGAGCATGGCGGGCCGTGGGTATGGGGGAAGGTACAGAGGCTTCACTGGGAAGCCTGGGACCATTTCTGGAGAGCAGGCAAGTGCAGCATCCCAGCTGAAAATCCTGAGCACCAAACTCCGTGCAGCTCCTGGCCGGAGCAGCCTAAGCAAGAAACCCCTCCAGCCCCGTCCCCGCTGCCCTCGGGAGCCGCTCCATAGCTCTGGCATTTCTGGCCCGTGCTCGCGAGGAAAAGGAGCTCCATTAATAATCTTCTATTTATGTAGAAGCGCGCAGGAATGTGCCCGGCAGACTAAACACCGGCCTCCCCTCTGCGCCGCGGGGCGGGGGGCTGCGGGCCAGCCCCAGCCGTGCCCAGGGCTCTGCTCGGGACCTGTCCCTGCGGGGTTGGCTGGGGGCCAAACCGAGGGGGGCACAGCATTTGTCACAGAATCCCAGACTGGCAGGGGTTGGAAGGGACCT